>CM046787.1:45056957-45126957 GCA_025617405.1 Perca schrenkii
TTATCTGGTTGTTCTGTCCTCAGGCTCCAGACAAGATAGCCAATGGCTCCATGTTATCTTGTGGGAGAGCAAATGCAAATCATAGTTTTTCTAACAGAAGGCGTGCACAAGAGGGGCAATCATATTGCGTCGGGTACAGTAGTTCCTGCCCGAGGACCTCTGCAGAGTCTTTAGTGTTTAGCAGCTACCTGACATCAACTGTTCTTCTGTTGTTTTTTTGTGTTTTTTTAACCACAGAAAAGGGATGATGGCTTGGATCACCCATGGTTTGGAGAAAGTTGTTCCTCAGCCGGAGCTGAACAAGAAAGAAACAGCTGAGCTGCCCATTGAGGTACAGTTCATCTAAAACTCCCTGATTAACACGTTGTATCTCTGTACAAGAACCGAAACGACAACAATGACAAAATGGCTTTTTCAGAGTTTTACTGGTTAGGTGTTCAGCATAAGTTTCCACCCGGTAACAAGTGATCCACCGTCGTGATACACAAAACCCTGGATTGAGCCTGAAGTTACCTCGTTAACGCCAAATATCTCGCAGTACAGGCCTCTGGTGAAAAGTTTGAAATGCAGCCTTTCTGTTATCATGATGTCCAGATCAGCCCGATATTATTTCCTCTTTCAGAGAAACAGACAACATTATAAACTCAGTCGAGCTAATGATAGATGTGTAAAATCCTTTAATTTGAATCTAAGAAATCCCCCACGCTACTGGTAATGTAACCTTGTGTGTTTGTTTATCCTCAGGAGCGCCAACCAGCAGCTGCAAAAGGTAAGAACACGTCTGAATATTCCTGCAGACGGAGCCGAGACTCGAGCTGCCATTCGTTCATTCAACCTTTATTTACACTCAGGAGATCATTGAGGGGCGGCCATCATTTACAACGTTATCGAGTCAAATTAAAAAGACAACAAAAGAGAGCAACACAGAAAGCATCATCGTAATAAAAATAGAAAGACAAAACTTTCAGAATTGCAAAACCACTAAGGCCTATATAAAAGAGACTTCAGATACAGTATTAGGGGACCACTAAGGTCTATATAAAAGAGACTTCAGATACAGTATTAGGGGACCACTAAGGTCTATATAAAAGAGACTTCAGATACAGTATTAGGGGACCACTAAGGTCTATATAAAAGAGACTTCAGATACAGTATTAGGGGACCACTAAGGTCTATATATAAGAGACTTCAGATACAGTATTAGGGGACCACTAAGGTCTATATAAAAGAGACTTCAGATACAGTATTAAGGGACCACTAAGGTATATATAAAAGAGACTTCAGATACAGTATTAGGGGACCACTAAGGTCTATATAAAAGAGACTTCAGATACAGTATTAGGGGACCACTAAGGTCTATATAAAAGAGACTTCAGATACAGTATTAGGGGGACCACTAAGGTCTATATAAAAGAGACTTCAGATACAGTATTAGGGGACCACTAAGGTCTATATAAAAGAGACTTCAGATACAGTATTAGGGGACCACTAAGGTCTATATAAAGAGACTTCAGATACAGTATTAGGGGACCACTAAGGTCTATTTAAAAGAGACTTCAGATACAGTATTAGGGGACCACTAAGGTCTATTTAAAAGAGACTTCAGATACAGTATTAAGGGACCAGGCCTATATAAAAGAGACTTCAGATACAGTATTAGGGGACCACTAAGGCCTATATAAAAGAGACTTCAGATACAGTATTAGGGGACCACTAAGGTCTATATAAAAGAGACTTCAGATACAGTATTAAGGGACCAATAAGGCCTATATAAAAGAGACTTCAGATACAGTATTAAGGGACCAATAAGGCCTATATAAAAGCTTACAAAAAGCAGTATGTCATGGGACCTTTAAGGAAGTGCTGTAATTTGTTCCAGGAGTCAGGGGCACTAAAGGTAAAAGCAGCTTTTTTCAGTTCTGAGTGAGTTGTGGAACATGAAGTAAAAGCCAGTCAGCAGAGCGAGTCTGATAATGTTTCTCTGAGTGACAGAGAAGTTCTGTAAGGTAGTTTTCTAATAAGAGCCTTATAGAAAAAGACATACCAATATTAATCTCTGGTTTCTTTCAGCTGCAGAGCCTCAGATCACCACGGTGGAGGTGGCATCAGATCAAGAGGACCAAACCGACAACAGACCACTGCCACCCAGGTGTGTGTGTGTGTGTGTGTGTGTGTGTCTGTGTCTGTGTGTGTGTGAGACATTGGTTCTGCAAGTTCAACCAAGTTAAATTTTGGTGCTTTCTAATAGCACAGAGAATGACATGTCGTGGCATTTAGTGGTGAGATTGCAGATTGCAACCAACTGACTACTCCTCCCTCATGCGAATGTGCATTTTCCTAGGATGGCAAAGGATCGTCCCGCTCTACTCGGCCTCTGATTGGCTTGTAATTGTTGCCTTTGTTTGTTGAGTTGGTTAGATTTAGGCATGAGGAGAGATATTGGTTAAGGTTAGGGTTTGGGTAAAAATGTCCATAGTAAGCCAATCAGAGGCAGAGTAAATGCAACTTCACCTCCCTCACCCTCCCTTTCCAAGCATCTAGGAGAACCTACAGTTATGGCACCGAACTGCGATACTTTTAGGAACCAACTGAATAATGTTTGCAGGAAAAACTGCGTTATGCACAAAGATTGGCTCGCGTGTGTTGTCTTATTTTGAAAGATTTGACTACAGTGTACATCACATAAGGGGAAAGGAGCTGAAAAAAAAGATTTGTATGATATATACCATTTGTAGGGTACCACGTTGTAATTTATTTTTGTCAAAATGTATTTTATAAAATTAGTATGGATAAAAGTATCATTCAGGAACCATGATCAAAGTCATGGTATTGGTACCGGTATGAAAGTCTTTGAAAGATACCCAACCCTAACTATGGTGGCCTTCAGGTACAACACGTTCTCACTTCAAAAAGTCAACGCTTGGTCAGAGGCCTTTGGTTTTAGCAGAGCAGGTCTACGGAGAGCCATTTCTCTCCCTATTTAGCCCCATTGTACCGAATTGGTTGCAGTTCCACCAAAGTGTAAAGTGAATGGGAGTCTATGGAGCTAGACGGCTAAATGTGTCTCTTTCGAGATTTGATTGTAGTTTTTGCAAGTTCAACATGGATTATAGGTCGAAAGTACTTAATTCCTTTCGATTTCGTACAGGTTGAGTCGTTGTTGCCCATAACACGCTAGCATTCTGCTACTGAATGGTTGGTCAGTGAAGGACTGATTATCTAACACCCAGCAGTGTGTATTTTCTTAGCCTCCCCTTTCGATTGCAACATTCAAATTACTAGACAAAAAATGATATCCTGAGAAAAGTGGATTTTGAGGGATATAGCTCCATAGACCTCCATTCATTCTGCACTGGCCTGTGATCGCGTCCTATATGGAACCAATGTGGAAGTGCAACCAGCTCAGAAGCCGGAAGTATCCTGAGAGTGGAACTTCTTCCCTTATTAGAAATTCTTTGGTTTTAGTTACTACAGGGGGCTTTTAAGTAATTCCAATATTATCCCATCCACGCGATACTTGACGTTTTGGGTACCCCCTTTGGTGTCATCCTTCAACTTGCAGTGTCAAAGCACATAGTTAAGGTAAGGAAAAGAATGTGGGTGGGGTTTAAAGATACATTTAAGTGACATGCTGGACAAGAACGGGACACGAACCCCAATCTCCTTGTTGAAAGTCCTGTGGTTTAGAGTCACATTAAACCATGGATTATGTTGCAGTTGTCAAAAAAAGGGGTTCCATAGTGTAGCGGTTATCACGTCTGCTTTACACGCAGAAGGTCCTGGGTTCAATCCCCAGTGGGACCAGACTTTGGTCTTAAGGTCGTTTTATGGTTCTGCAGATGCTCCACGCAAAGCTTTCGCTGTAGCCTACGTACAGTAAGTTCCCTGATGTTTATACTTGTGTGCTGGTGTGTCCATAAACCGTAACCATAAAATGGCTTTTAGAGCCTGAAGTAAGAACTTTGTCTTGTCATACCAAGTCATTTTACAGCGCCGCAGTCAATCGCCTGCCCTGTACTGTGCGTCTCACACAGACGCTAAAGGGTGATTTTTGCGTCAGTATTTGACAACAAGAGGCCCTGACCAAGCGTTGGAGGAGTTGGGAGTGAGATCAGGTTGTCAGGTAACGTAAAATCTTGAAAGGTCCTTCTCCAGAGACGGTGTTTGATTTGTCAGTTCTGGGCTACTGTAGAAATATGGCTCCATAGAAGATGACGTGCTCCCTTTGTATATATGAAAAGCACAACAATTCTTGGTTTTTAGGTTATTCTTCACTTAGGAAAACATAATTATGAATATATTATTCCATTTCTGCCAATAGATCCCGCCCTTAAATCTACACACTTTTAATAACTTTTTCACCCGTCAAATTATGAAAGGCCAACACGGTCTCATAGCAGTTCATGAAAGTCCTGTGTTGTTTGACCCACCACGTGCTGACCACCACCAAAAAATTTTTATAAACGTGTCCGTGTACACGAATCAATAGATTCAATTAAGTGACCATTTCACAAACTGCCGTGAGTCTGGGTTGGAAATGCTGATGTTCCAGACCAATCTGCAAGCTCATGTTTCATTTGTTTTGGCAGATTAATTTGCGAATTAGTCTAGCAATGCCAGGCTTGATATTCAGTGTGTTCAAACTCAAACAAAGAAGATGATTATTAGAGAGTTTCCTTGAGATGTTTATTCCTATCAGGGAGGAAAAACCTTTCAAACAGTATTTAGACATCGTGGGACACAAAGTGTCTCCATGTTTACAGATCAGCTTGGTGAGAATAAATAAGCACAGTCAAGATGATTTAATTTAAAAGAACTGCAGCTGAATAAGCCAAAATAACAGTCTACGTTCAGTGCATCTGAAATACTGGTCGAAGAAACCAACAAACATATTTCAGACCTGTAAATATCCAACGTGATATCATGACTTTGCATAAACATACACACCACTTTCCTAAAGCCAAGTGGCGTGTTATCTGTATGCATTTTGAGCTATCCGCGTGTATGTCTACGCTTTGTAGCCTACATCGGACGGCAGCCTGCAACGTCACAGCGTAAACATACACGCCACTTTCTAAAGCCACGTGGCCCACCCATTTTAGGTCCGGGCCCGCCCATTTTGACCCAAGACTAGAGGGAGTAGTGAGTAATTTTCATTATAGCAGTTCATCCAATAAGCAGCCAAAGGAAAGCTTTGAGTGAAAGCTTCTCAGCCAATCAGCGACTACAATCTACCCCACGTGTGGACTATTAACCCCGCCCACAGGATGCATCTTAACCAGCAAGTGATCCAATGAAATGAATGACGTTTGCGCGCAAGCTTTTCAAGCGAGCTCAATGAGACAGACACAGACTGTAGCTATTAGCTAATATGAAACGCAAAGCGAAGCAAAGCAGCTTGTTTTCATTTAAATTCAGCAGGAAACGCTCCGAGGAGCAGGAGGAGGAAACTCCTCCCATTTTAAGTAATGCGGTTACAAGTGACGAGTTACCATCCTGCTCGGCCGCCCTCTCCCCATCAAGTCCTCCCATAGCCACCCCCTCACAACAGCAAGGCAAGTAGGCTAACATTAACGTTATTAGTGTCTGGCTGCCTGTATGCAGGGGGAACACGGTTTTTTTGGGCTTATTTTAACTAGCCCCTCTAGTTTTCTGGAGGCCTACCTACAATCAAAATTCTGGCGTCGCTAGTGACGTGGCGTGTCGCGAGGCTATGTGTTATCGCAAGGCTATTGTTTAGGAACGTCACACGCGGGTTGGGTTTAGGAAAAGAACAAACGTGGAAAGGAAACGTCACACGCGGGACACAAAGTAACATGCGGGACCTGATCCTCGGTCTCCTGGGTGAAAGTCCTGTGTTTGACCCATCCTCCCCCCCGACCAACCTCCCTACGCAGATCTTTGCCCCTTCATACTACTCACTACGGCAGGGGTGTCAAGCTCAATTTCGCTAAGGGCCACACTAGAAAACGAGAATCACATCAAGGGCCAGACGTGTAGAGTTTATTGACGTGCTTTTATTTAATTGAAAAAGTAAAATATCTTTGACTTAATGATTGCATGTCTCATATAGTATTCTCACTTACAGTTTGGCCCACATAAAGCCCTGAAAAAGTGAGCAAAAAAGTTCCAAAGCCATCCTAGAAATCAAGCAAAAACAATGATTACATTTTCAAAGTAGGCTACCACACAGCTGACTCACAACAAGCTCTTTCACAGCCGGAATATGCAAACTCTCTGGTTCTGTAGGAGTTTCTGAGTCTCAAATTTGCCAAATTCTGCTTTGAGTGTCACACTAAAAAGTGAGTATGCGTCTTGATACATGCGTAATACATACGCCACTTCATGAGATCAGTCTGAAATATCGACTCTTCTCCTTTCAAAGAAGGAAGCTTGTTGAGCAGGAAGCAGCGGGTTAATAACGTCAGCTCAACAACAAGCTTGTTGAGTGGATTAAAACTAATCTAATTTGTTAATTGTGAGCTGGAAACCTGGAGACATTTTCCTCTAACAAACCAGAGAGTGTTTTTAGAAACCGCTGACGATGACTGTATCTACTGTCCTGAATCGTGTACTGTATGGACATCAGATGTTTTCCATATTTCTTCTTTTATTCAGAGACTCTGGTGGACATTTGTTTCTTTTAAATACAGACTACTGTTACGAATATATAAGTGATGGCAAAAAGAAGCTTCGTGAATGATATATTCCAAGTAAAAGCTGAGTTACTTCCTCTATAGGCCTATCAGAACTTTTGGTCAACAGTCTCTTTCTCCATATGGATTTAGATTATCAGCCATAATGTCTAAACCATCCTATAATGTCTAAACCATCCGAGGTAGACTGACCCCAAGCTGTGAAACGAAAGTTTCTGCTCCTGTAGAAGCCAGAAGTCTGTATGAAATCAACCTTGTTTTAAGAAAAACATGTTTTATCCACGATCTTATGGAGAAAAATTACACTACCCACAATCCTAAGCGTAACAACAACGTCTCTGACTGGTCCAACTCGCTGTTACCATAGAAACATTTACTGTACCCGCGAAATCGCGAACGGCTAGAGCGAGCTTCTACCATTGAAGTCTCTGATAGTTTCTGTACACGGTCTCATACCTTTTGCCTTTTTCAAAATATTTTTTATTTTGAGAGTGTGTTTGTGTGTCTGAGTTCACTTACATTCCAAACCACATGGTCGTAGGTGACTTCAGGCAGGTAGCAGAGAGACTTGGTCCAACAGTATCAATCGGGCTACACCATTGTAAAGAGATAACCGGAGCACCAAGTCAAGTTCAGTTGCCGGAAATGATAGCTAGGATTTATTTGGTTTCTGTTCAATCCTTTTTGATTTGGTTACTTTTTTGGTTCCGAATCCCATTCAAGCAAGGATTATAATACAGAAACTTATACCACTGAGGTTCTATAGTGTAGTGGTCATCACATCTGCTTTACATGCAGAAGGTCCTGGGTTCAATCCCCAGTAGAACCAGAATTCTGTCTTGTTACCACCTAGCAAACATCAGGTGTGAGGTCAACAAGTACTGCTTCAAGGTTGAAGGTCTTACAAAGGCCTTCATCTGAAAGACTGAACTGTAAGGAAACCCAGCTATCTAACCTCTGTAAGGTCTTTAGATGGTGTTCCTGGCTGTGGTATTGACAGTAGCTATGGCAGTCAAAACTAAACAAATGCTCAAATTTGACAAAAATTGACAACGACTGAAGTTTCACACCTGGAAATCCTCTTTCTATGGGTCACATTATCACATTCATACACCATTTATATTAAGGCTTCTCACACAGCAGAGTTTCTATAGTGTAGTGGTTATCACATCTGCTTTAAACGCAGAGGCTGCAGAAGATCCTGGGTTCAATCTCCAGTGGAACCATAATTATGTCTTTCTGCCACGGCAACAGTGCGTAAAATTAATTCTTCTGTAGAGGTGAAGTCTCAGGCTAAGTCCTTAAGTTGCATCTACTTTTCCTTCAGCTGATTCCCTTCCTTGTGTGTCAGTGAGGAACCACGGGAGAGATGTGAGGAAATCATGCGATATCCAGTAGAACCAGTTCTCTTTAATGTTGCTATTGAGTAAACTAAAAATGTGCTCAAAGAAGTATTGATCAACTTGACAATGACCCCCAACTGATTTAAAGATGCAGTAGGTAAGTCTTATAAAACTAACTTTCTGTCATATTTGCTGAAACTGACCCTATGTTCCAGTAGAACTACATGAATTAGGTAAAAAAAAAAAAAAAAGACAGCAGGATTTTAAAGATCTGGAGAACGATGCAGATGTAGCCACATTTCCTCTCAACAGGTAACATTATTACCATGAATGATTTATCTTTCACTTGGTTATTAGTAGTCAAAAGTCCACAAAGCTACGTTGGTGAGGATGATAGTAACGTTAGCACAGTGGTCGGTCTGATGTGAGGCTGAAATGGCTAACGGTAGCCTGCTAGTTAGCATCGTTTTACTGTTGGTGAGTAAAGTTAACGTTGTGTTAGTGTTTAGTTATTGAACATGTTGTCTGTCTGACATGCTGGCCGGCAGCTCTGTCAAACACCGTTGTGTGGGAGGGGCTTAGGAGACGGTTTGGGCTGCAGCAGAAAGGGAGGAGGGACTGAGAAGTTGTCGATGTTCAAATTTTTTGGTAAAGTCTTGGCTCTTCACAATCTTACCTACTGCAGCTTTAATAGCAGAGTTTCCTAAACATCCAAAAACTAAGCTCTCTATGTAATCAGACCCTTTTTGCAACCAGTGGAGTCGCCTACTGCTGTAGAAGCAGGTTTAAGGCTTTCACATTGGTTTAACTTTTCAGACCTGTAAGCCTTGTGCCGATTATATTACAAATTCACATATAACAGTGGTTCCATAGTGAAGTGGTCATCACGTCTGCTTTACACGCAGAAGGTCCTGGGTTCAATCCCCAGTGGAACCAGCATTATGTCTTGTTCCACCTGGAAAACATCAGGTGTGACGTCAACAAGCAGTGGTTGAAGGTCATACAAAGACGTTTCATCCCTCATCTGAAAGACTACTTCAGATCTGTAAGGAAGGAAACCCAGCTATCTAACCTTTGTAGGGTCTTTAGATGGTGTTCCTGGCTGTGGTATCGACAGTCACTACTGGTCAAAACTAAACAAACATTCAAATTTGGCCTCATGTGAGAATGCCAATGATGGTCGTTCACACTTAGCCTTGGGCGTCTCCAACAACGTCTGTTGTAACAATGGTCGAGCACTAACAAACAAAGAGGTATCAATCATATAGACCTTTTTCACGGCATACATGTTGACATGTCATAGTAGGAAAAGCACAGGTGTATTCAAAACCATTACTGATGGCTGCATTCCACTTAGGAGAGGCCCTGGTATTGTGCATGCTGACTCACTGAAATAACTTACTGGCACACTTGATGGAATTGAGCCATCATTAAGGTTATCAATTTCAGCTGTGCTTTTCCTACTATGACAAGTCAACATGTCTGCTGTGAAAAAGGTCCATTGACAACGACCCCACACAGGTAAAATAGCAGAGTTTCCTAAACACCCAAAAACTAAGTTCTCTCTATGTAATCGGACTCCCTTTTGTCCCTTCCCTTCAGTGGAGTGGCCCTTTAAGGCACTTTCGCATTGGTTGCACTTTTCAGACCTGGAAAGTCTTTTTCTATGGTTCAGAATCACATTCATACACCGTTTACATTAATGCTTCTCACAACACAGAGGTTCTATACCTATACCTTTAGGAACCAACCGAATAATGTTTGCAGGAAAAACTCTGCGTTATGCACAGAGATTGACTCGCGTGTGTTGTTGTATTTTGAAAGATTTGACTACAGTGTACATCACATAAGGGGAAAGGAGCTGAAAAAAAAGATTTGTATGATATATACCATTTGTAGAGTACCACGTTGTTTATTTTTGTCAAAATGTATTTTATAAAATTAGTATGGATAAAAGTATCGTTCAGGAACCGCTATCGTAGTCATGGTATTGGTACCGGTATGAAAGTCTTTGAAAGATACCCAACCCTAACTATGGTGGCCTTCAGGTACAACACATTCTCACTTCAAAAAGTCAACGCTTGGTCAGAGTCCTTTGGTTTTAGCAGAGCAGGTCTACGGAGAGCCATTTCTCTCCCTATTTAGCCCCCATGTATTTTCTTAGCCTCCACTTTCGATTGCAACATTCAAATTACTAGACAAAAAATGATATCCTGAGAAAAGTGGATTTTGAGGGATATAGCTCCATAGACCTCCATTCATTCTGCACTGGCCTGTGATCGCGTCCTATACGGAACCAGAGTGGAACTGCAACCAGTTCAGAAGCCGGAAGTATCCTGAGAGTGGAACTTTTTCCCTTATTAGAAATTCTTTGGTTTTAGTTACTACAGGGGGCTTTTAAGTAATTCCAATATTATCCCATCCACAGCGATACTTGACGTTTTGGGTACCCCCTTTGGTGTCATCCTTCAACTTGCAGTGTCAAAGCAAATAGTTTTGGTAAGGAAAAGAATGTGGGTGGGGTTTAAAGATGTACATTTAAGTGACACACCGGACAAGAACGGGACACAAACCCCAATCTCCTTGTTGAAAGTCCTGTGGTTTAGAGTCACATTAAAGCACAGATTATGTTGCAGATGTTGAAAGCAAGGGTTTCATGGTGTAGTGGTC
Organism: Perca schrenkii; assembly: GCA_025617405.1. Classification (NCBI taxonomy): domain Eukaryota; kingdom Metazoa; phylum Chordata; class Actinopteri; order Perciformes; family Percidae; genus Perca; species Perca schrenkii. The sequence continues at coordinate 45,067,627 of CM046787.1, forward strand.
ATCACATCTGCTTTACATGCAGAAGGTCCTGGGTTTAATCCCTAGTGGGACCACAATTCTTTCTTTCCACCATGGGGAAAGTGAGCTAAATACATTCTTCTGTAGAGAAAAAGTCCTGTACTAAGTCCTTAAGTTGCATCCACGTTTCCTTCAGTTGATTCCCTTCCTCGCACGTCAGTCCATCCCACCGAGTAAGCACGTGAGAGAGAAAACGAGGAAATGTATTTTTAGAGGGATGAGACATCCTTTCCTCTGAAGTGTCAGCTGAATTCCTCAGCTTTATGAGCGGAGTTAGTAACGGCTTTCAGCTGCACAGCTTCCAGAAAGGCTGATCCTGTAATCCTTGCTCGTAGCTCCTCATGAAAACCCTTCTCGATCCTCGTTCCTCAGAGCAGGAATAAGAGCATTGAGACAGCCTTCATGTTGCGGACCAGAAGGACTTCTGGTTCAAGTGAGGAGTAATGACATATGAAATAAGAGACCTGGGATCCACCCCAAGGAATTAATCTCCAGTAGAACCAGTTCTCTTTAATGTTGCCGTTGTGTAAACAAAAACGGTGCTCATGACCACATGTATGTCTTGATTACATCAGCAATACTCAGAGGTTCCATAGTGTAGTAGCCATCATGTCTGCTTCACATGCAGAACGTCCTTGGTTCAATCCCTATTGGAACCAGACCTTGGTCTTATGGCCTGAAGTGTAAACATCAGCTGTGAAGTCATCAAAAGAGATTGAACCACAATCAAATAAATCCTAGCTATTTTGTATTTAAAGGTTCACAGTTATCCAGGGGAAGATTAAACTCTAATCTATACTGTTTAAAGGTGCTCCAAAGACATTTCGTCTCTCATCTGAAAGACTTATTCGGTTCTGACTGAACGGTAGAGAAACCCAGCTATCTAACCTCTGTGGGGTCGTTGGATGAAGCTCCTGGCTGTGGTAACAATAGTCGCTGTGGTCAAAACTAAACAAACTTTCACATTTGGCCTCGTGAGAAGTGCCAACGATGGTGGCTCAGACTCAGCCTTGGGTGTCTCCAACAACACCCAAACACTAATGAACAAAGAGTTATCGATCAACGACCACACTCAGGTTAAATAGCGGGGTTTCTCTAAACCCAAAAACAAGTTCTCTTGCAACCAATGGAGTCAACCCTGGCTGGAAATGCAATTTAATCGCACTTTCGCATTGGTTTCACTTTGCAGACCTGTCAACTCTGTCCATTTTATTGTTCTATGGTTCAGAATCACATAAATGCCCCACTTAAATTACAGGCTCTGTAACACAGAGGTTCCATAGTGTAGTAGTCATCACGTCTGCTTTACACGCAGAAGGTCCTGGGTTCAATCCCCAGTGGAACCAGCCTTAAGTCTTATGAACTGAAATCTGTCACGTTGTTGCTTAAGTGGAGTACAGTGGATATATTTTCTCAAAGTACCAAAAATTAGACAGAAATGTACAATTTGCCATGTTGCATGTGCATGTTTTTAGTCAGTAATGTATAAGCCAAATCCATGAGTTATATTTGAACATATGTGTGTGTTTGTGTGCCTGACAGGATGATAGAGTGGATTAAACATGGTCTGGAGAACATGGTTCCTCAGCCGGAGAGTCATGTTCGCTCAAAGACAGAAGTCAACAAGAAGACTGAAGCTCCTGCTTCAACTAAAGGTCAGCCTCCAATCATCTTTATTCAACTCATAGTGATGTCGTGGTGTGAGAAATTTCATATTACTAACCTGAGAGTCTCCTGTTTCCTTAAACAGCAGTAGCTCCGCCACCAAAACCTGCTCCAGCCACAAAACCTTCTGCTGACACTGAGAAGTGAGTAAAATCTTTGGCAGTAGTTTGATGAACATCATGCACTGTAAAAACTATAATTCAGAGTGGCAGATATTAAAGTGTTTTTAACTAAATATGCCCTATGTTCCCACAGCCCTATGTTCCCACAGCTCTATGTTCCCACAGCCCAATGGTCCCACAGCCCAATGGTCCCACAGCCCTATGTTCCCACAGCCCTATGTTGCCACAGCCCTATGTTCCCACAGCCCTATGTTCCCACAGCCCAATTTTCCCATAGCCCTATGTTCCTACATTTCTAAGATTTTTTTTAAAATTAGGCCCTATGTTAGGGTTAGAGTTACATTCCATCTGTAGTCCATTGCAACTGGAATATATTTTGGGTGTAATGGGCTACCAAATTGTGAGAAAGGGGTATAAAATCTGATACAAATTCATGAAAAAGGAAATGTGGGAACATAGGGCCTAACTTTGAAAAAAAAAAAGTGGGAACATAGGGCTGTGGGAACATAGGCACGCTCCCGGTAATCACACGCAATAAAGCTTAAAACTGGAGACACAGGAGCAAACTACAGGTGTCCAACTCAATCATACTGGACATAGTCACCGTTGTTAAAACACTCTTTTCTTTTCTTTTTGCCCCGCAGGGTTTCTAATGAAGCAGAGCAGCAGCCAAAGTAAGTGAAAACATGTCTATCCAACGTTACCCGATCTGCCTGCAATTTCATTTCCCCAGAGCTTGGTCTGCTAATAGCCAGACTCGTCATGACAAGTTGACATTAATCATAGTGACATTAACAGAAGCTGTCTTGGTCATGACAAGTTGACTTAATCAAAGTGACATTAGCAGAAGTTGTCTTGGTCATGACAAGTTGACATTACATTAGTTTGGGATGTCTTTGTAATGACAACTTGACATTACATTTCTTTGGAGTGTCCTTATTAAGACAACTTGACATTAAACAGGATGACATTATGTCAAGTTGTCATTACAAAGACATTTTCTTTAATTTCTCAAAAAAATGATTTGCGCTGGTGAGGGGGTACTTGGATTAAAAACAAAATTCAATTCACACATTATTGAAAAAAACATATTATATACCTAAATGTGTACTTTAATAGAGTACTAGATAGACTTAGTTACATTCCACCTTCATTCCTGGTGATGTATTAGCTTAGACAGCGTAATGCCTGATATACTTGTGTCTTTGAGGATCTAAGTTCAGGACGAATGTTTTGGGACACAGAAAGTGTTTCACGTGATCTAACCCCTCGGTGTTGTGTTGACAGTATTATGGGCTGGATGGTCACTGAGATCGGACGCATGTTGCCCCAGCCTGCACAGAAACAGGTGAGTCGCTGCTGTAACGGTTCAATTCAGTATTATTTACAGTGTCAAATCACACAACAGGAGTTCTCTCAGGAGACTTTACGAATAGAGTAGGTCTAGACCACACTCTTTCATTTACAGAGACACATGAGCAAGCATTTGGTACGTCAGAGGCGAGGAAATACTTCCTTTTTAACAGGCAGAAACCTCGGACAGACCCAGGCTCTGGGTGGGCGGTCATCTGCCACACTGATACAGATATACAGCAATACAGATATACAGATGTACAGAGACACAGGTATACAGATATACGGAGACACAGATATACAGAGACACAGGCCAAGGGAACTTTATCAGGATGCATAGTATCCTGGATCCATGAAATAAATAATTAAATAATTAAAAATAAAAACCTGCCTGCCTATATGGGAATTTAACATAGGGATGTCTATACTTATGCCCCCTGTATTTTAAGGAAGAACATTTATTTATTTATGATACATTATTCATTCACAAAGAAAATTGGTGTCCTTAAAGGTTGGATTGTTCCTATTTTTTTTAATTAAGGCATCAATATCAATATCCAAAAGATGATTTTTTTATTCCTGTTTTTAGTCAACTTTAGCATGGGTTCCTAAACTCATGAACCCCACTGTAGATATATACAGATATATGGAGACAGATATAGAGAGACACAGAGACACAGATATATGGAGAAGGATTTACAGATATAGAGATATACAGATATACAGAGACAGATATACAGATATACAGATATATGGAGACAGATATACAGATATAGAGATATACAGATACACAGATATACAGATATCTCTCATATGTATAAATCAAAATAAGAAAAGCCGACCATCGCTGAACATGTCTTTATAATATCTTTTCTCCTCATGCAGGAGCCCGGCAGTGACGAGGTGCAGAACAGTAAGTACAACCTTTCCACAGCTCACACTAACGCAAGAACTTTAGACTCTGCGGAGCTGGGAATCAACATCCCGTTGCTCTGGAGGTATTTTAGGGGGCTTTCACACCTGGTCCGGACTTTTGGACTTTTCAGTTTGATCCAAATCCAAAATTATGATGTGAAACCTCCACTGGACCAAAGAGCTGAAAATTGGAGGTAGTCTCGGTCAGGATCAAACTGAACCACGGTCCGGTTCAAGTGTGAATGCATTATTTGGATGGTTCGGACTTTCGGAACAAATACAGGAAGCTCTGGCAGGCTGTCATCGTATTATAAGAGAAGCCTCGCTCCTTTAAGGAACAGCTCAGAGCTTAGTGTGGAGTCTACGTGATACGCAGGTATACCCAGTATACTCACTAAGAAAGCTCCAGGATTTCCATATCCCCACTTAAAAATGCGCAATGACACACAACATACATACCATTATATTTTTGACATATTTTGAATTGTCAAGTGTTTTTTTTCTTTGCATAGGCTAAATAAAGGTATTTCAGCTGTGAATTGATGCATGAAAATTTATCAAAATGCATGAAATTCAGTCTTTGATGCTCAAAATTTCCCTGTGGGAGGACACCCAGATCAGGACGTAGTTTTGTCACATATAGTTCTTTAGTGTGCTTGCATAATTGCAGTGTGAAATCAAAACTTACCGGATCAAATGTAGATAATGGAACAAAAACATGACCCTTGGTCCGGACTTTCAAGTGTTAAAGCCTCCTAATTCTACTTTGATTGGCAACTGACTTTTGTTAATATAACGATAATTTTTCCAGATTCTTTTTCGGTTTTTGGATCTTAGAAATGTAGCTTTTTAGTTTTACTCTCCACGTGCATTGATGAGTTGATTGGTTGATTGATTGGTTGGTTGATGGGTTTTGATTGGCAGGGGATGGTGTCAGTGATGAGGCGGACTCTAACAGGGCTGCTCTTCTCCTTTCGTTTCAGGGGGGGAAAAGGGCGGCAAGAGCCCCTTAAAATAAAAGGAGAAGGATGAGCAGGACAGAGTCGCTCACACTGACACTGACAGCAACAGACAGACAGGCAGGCAGGCAGACAGGCAGGCAGGCAGGCAGGCAGGCAGACAGACAGAAAAAGTTTGCTCCACAAAACAGCAGTGCTTTCAGTTTTTTAAATTAATAACCTTATTTTACCAAACATTTTTGTGAAATGAAATGAAAAATGAATGAATGAAATCAGATTTGTTTGTTTTCTATAAGATGTCTGTTTTGCACATATTTAAACATGTGTAGATCAGGAAGATGGTGGTTTGAGATTACTCACATTTGCATATAAAGAACATACATTTTGTGATTCCTAAATCTATTTATGTCTCTGTTTGTCACAAATTAAATTATGCCAGTACGTCTTTATTGGACAGCCCTGTTTAATAATCCCTGCTACAGTTTAGTAGCTACATGACAGACTGAAATATTGTAACTTAATTTAAGCAGTGATCCTTCTGCCGTTGGTGCTACTTCAAACTGGAAGCCCACATAAACCATTAGTGACGACAAAGATAACCTTAGTTTTGTTTTAGAGGCTTTTGCTGATGATAAAAAGGCAGCTAACTGACCGCAGATGTCGCAACTTCGCTGTATGTTCATGAAAATAAAGAAATTGGAATAAAATAAGAGCTTTGTTGAGTGTTTCTGTTGGGGAACCTGAACGTGTAGGGAAAAGAAATCAACCAACCAACCAACCAACCAATCAATGAGTCTATCAAACAATACTTGAATGTCCAAACGTGTTAAGTGCACGGAGTCGTAATGCATTCACTTGAAAAGCAATTTCTTTTAATTATCTTACGGTCCTCTTGACCACATGTAACAGAAGAGAGCAAATTAAATTAGCATTGGCAGTGAGAGCAAGCGGTCTCACTCATTTTACAACCGTGAAGCGTGCCATATCGGCTCAACTGATCCTGCAATGTACAACAGATCAGAACGGGCTTTCCACCTGAACATCCGCAAAGTCCTGAGGTGCCTGCGCAAAGTCGACAAACTGATAACAATGCCATCTGTAGAATGTCCCAATGTCTCAAACCCAAACCAAACTAAAACCGGATTAAACCAAACATGTGGGACATATGTACTTCCAATGACATCAAACACTTAAAGGGATACGCCACCGTTTGTTGAAATAGGGCTTATCACGGTCTCCCCTAGCTGTAGATAGGTGGGGTCTCCTCTAGCTGTAGATAGGTGGGGTCTCCCCTAGCTGTAGATAGGTGGGGTCTCCCCTAGCTGTAGATAGGTGGGGGTCTCCTCTAGCTGTAGATAGGTGGGGTCTCCTCTAGCTGTAGATAGGTGGGGTCTCCCCTAGCTGTAGATAGGTGGGGTCTCCCCTAGCTGTAGATAGGTGGGGGTCTCCTCTAGCTGTAGATAGGTGGGGTCTCCTCTAGCTGTAGATAGGTGGGGTCTCCTCTAGCTGTAGATAGGTGGGGTCTCCCCTAGCTGTAGATAGGTGGGGTCTCCCCTTTTTTTTGCATGCATTGTTTTAGTCCGGTGCAACACCGGCAGCACCGTCGCTAGTTAGCTTAGCGTAGTGAATGGAATCCTATGTTGCCGGTTAGCATGTTGTGAGTAAAAGTGAGCCAACAAAAGACAAAAAAAAAAACCTAATTACTTGCACTGAGACAAAAAATGCATTGACCCACCTATCTACAGCCAGGGGAGACCATGATAAGCCCAAACGGTGGCGTATCCCTTTAAGTAGGCTCAACAGATTCTCACTCCCGTAAAATCTCGTAAAATACGGACGCTTGGTCAGGTGACCTTTGTCGTTGTAATTGACGCTAAAAGTCTCCTCTAGCGTCATATAACGTGCTTTAACTAAACACACTTAGTCGGGACTATTGGCGTCCCTTTTGACGCAGCTATGTTAAGGAAAAGGTCATGGGTGGGCTTACGTTTCCGTGACACGCGGGAAGAACGGGACGGTTGGGTTTAGGGAAAGATCGTGGGTGGGCTTACAGTTGGGTTTAAGAAAAGAAGAAAGCTACTTTAGGAAACTTTACACGTGGGATGAGATCCCTGGTCTCCTGGGTGAAAGTCCTATATTGTTTGACCCATCCTCCCCCCCAACCAACCTCCTTAAGCGGAATTTCGGCCTTTCATACTACTCGTTACCGTAGTCGCTCTTAGTGCTACGTCATCTTCAAACCCCGTGTAGCTGCTGCTCTCCCCGGTACGTTCTACAAACTGAAGGGCGCTTTTATCGTTGCTTCAGACACTGACAGCCACTGTCCAAACGTCCGTATTTTACGAGTTCGGAGTGAGAACGGGTTCGTAGGCTAGCCTTTTTAATTATTTTTTAACGAGATGGTAAACTTGTAAAAAACAGGGCTTTTTTTCAAGTGCGTTACGCTTCTGTAAATGTGTATTCAGTATGTGTTCGCTGAGTGCATCAGATTTTCCGCTGTGTTTGTAATTAATGATTTCACCAATTTTCATTCGTCTTTTAAGATTCAAAACAGATTAATTCATGATTTTGTTTGACATTAAAAGATGTATGAGCCCTGCCAGTTGAGAGTCAGTACCCATTTACTCCAGAATATCATGAATTTATAACCTCCAGAGGTTGATGTGTACACACACACACACATACAGTACATACAGATAATCCTCAGCCCTGCTTTTTCCGCCGTGTGCCGTTCAGTCAGAATCGTCCAGCAGAAGACGGACCTGGTGCTGGAGGACGTCGGACCTGACGAGGACAAAGACGTCAAGCAGAAGGAGGTGAGAGAGGAGTCACAGGACAAAGAGAATCTGGTGAGTTTGACTCAAATGATTCTGTCCTAATCTGGAGGACATTTGGATCCCTTTCAGAAAAGCAGTGACCAGCATCTCAGGCTACATTTACATTGTTGATCTCCAGTAGAAGAACTAATCCTGTTTAAACTAACACGCCCAAACCTCATATCTCATCAACATCCTGGTATACTAAGAGGCAGCGTGGAGACTCCGCCCACTGCTGGTAGTTACCATGGTAACGTTAGTAGCTTTAAGTCTCAGAGAACGAAATGCCGTGACCGATAAGACCCAATCAGGACGGAGAAACATTGGCGTCAGTGTCGGTGTTGCCAAAGGTTTTCGTTTGCGGCCGTTGAGACTGAAACACAACCCCGCAGATTCAGAACCACAACGGGTCAGAAGTGTTTCCAAATGTCTCCGGTTTAGGGGACTCGGAAACGCCAGAGCAGGGGGAATGAGAGGGGTAAATGCCAGAGCAGGGGGAATGAGCGGGGGGGAAATGCCAGAGCAGGGGGAATGAGAGGGGGAAATGCCAGAGCAGGGGGAATGAGAGGGGGAAACGCCAGAGCAGGGGGAATGAGAGGGGTAAATAGAGCAGAAAATATTCCTTTTAAACCAAAACGTAGCGGTGTTAATGTAGCCTTACAGAAAGACAAATAGAACAATATAATATCTCGATGGTTCAATTCCCAGACCGGCAGGATAAAATCAGGGTGGGGAAGGTGAAAGAGCAGCGCTTGTCCTTCCCTCATTATCAGTTATTCATTGTGCCGATGTGCTGCAATAGCAGCAATTGGCACAGTTTTCCGCACGGTTTTCACGAAATCGGCAAAAAACTGTACTTTAAGTATCCTAAACTCACCAGACTGCATGTAAATAAACAGTACTTTAAGCATCCTAAACCCACCAGACTCCATTTAAATAAGGAGACTCTGTACTGTAGGCCATGTTGTCCTCTCTTTTGAGGACATGTCAAACAGCAGATTTGCTGTTAGCCACTGTTATTCGGATGTGCACCAAGTAGTAGGCACACTTTAAAAATTTATTCTAGAATTTTCTAGTTGTTTATCTATCCTGCTTCCGTTACAATTTTCCGGGGGCCAATCACAAACTGGAATATCCACCTGGCGCACTATTTGCCGGTTTAACACGATGACGATAGTGAAGCGACCAAGCAGCTTCTTGTTTACATTCAACATGGCGGCAACCGAAGCGCAGCAACCCGCTGATGCCGCTGTCACTGCTACGTCACCGGGATCATTGGTCTGATTGGTCGAAGGACTATCCGATTATTACAGTCATTTGAAGTATGCCCATTGATCTTGTGTTTTGTTGTGCTTGATCAAAAAACACCCCCCCCCCCCCACCCCTCAGATTTTTTCACATATCACACCCTGTGTGATAGTATGTTTAACACAAAGACAAGCTAGCTATCTGCCATGCCATTGTCCCCCAAATGAAATAAAGACTTTACCAAACAAATGATCCACCATGTGTACTGTTGAAGTAGCGACCAGAGATGTGAGATGATGGCTGTGAAACAAAGTCAATTTAGAGGAGACGGTTTAGAGTAGGGATGTATAACTGAACTTTACTTTTAAGGGCCACACTGGAAAATCAGAATCACATCAAGGGCCAGACATGTAGAGTTTATTGACATGAAAAAGTCATATCTTTGGCTATATTATTGCATGTCTCATAAAGTCTTCTCGCATACAGTTTGGTCAATATAAAGCCTTATCCATCATAGAATTTGGCAAACAATGATTTCATTATTTTACAGCCTGAATACGAAAAATCTCTGGTTCTAGGGGAATTTCTGAGTCTTGAGTCTTCTTTGAAAAACAATTTCCCGTCTTTTTGGTTTGGCAGCAAAATGTAAGTGAAATCCTGCGCGCCTTGAGTTTGACACAAGTGGTTTAGAGTGTGTAACTTACTTCTTGCAGCTTGTGTGTTAGCGCCATCCTGTGCTGTCCAGGGGACTAGGCACTGAAGGACTACACTCAGTGTTGGAAATAACAGATATTTGTACCTACAAAGGGATGGCCCTGCAGAAGAATATTGGGAACTGCTTTAGAGGGTACCAAGGGAAGTTCCATTGTAGGTACCATGATGCTTTGAAGGGTAGCAAGGTTGTACCAGAGTAGGTACCATGGTACTTTAGAGGGTAACAGGATAAGTACCATGGTAGGTACCATAGCTATTTTTCCATGTGAAGAAATTCAGAGTGAGATCTCTGTCTGTGGTTGTTTTTAGACAGAAGAGGCAAAGACCCGGATGGATCAAAGCACTCCACTGATGGATAGCATCAAGAAGGAAGCTGGAGAAGTGGTTCAAGCTCACGTGGAGGAAAGGTTAGTGATTACTCTTTCTGCCTAATTTCCTTTTCCTTTTGTTGTTTTTCTTTTTGTTCCACAAGTACATTTAAGCCCAGTTCAAACCAAAGACTTGAACCGGCCCATGTCAGCTCGACTGCTGGTGGAGTCTCCAGAGGCTGGTTTTAGAACGTAAGAGACGTCTCCTGTTTCAACAGCCAATAGAGAAGTCAGCTGGTCGAGTCTCCAGAGGCTGGTTTTATAACGTAAGAGACGTCTCCTGTTTCTACAGCCAATAGAGAAGTCAGCTGGTCAAGTCTTCAGAGGCTGTTTTTAGAACGTAAGAGACGTCTCCTGTTTCTACAGCCAATAGAGAAGTCAGCTGGTCAAATCAGCTGCGAACTGTAGAAATAAAATTATCCATAATCCATCCATCCTATCTATGGTGCAAACTGTCATCTGGTGGAAATGTCAGAGTTTAAGATGGAGGCTCAACGAGCACCCACGAGCACGGTATGTGGTGGAGCGAGCTAGAGAGTTACTGAAGAGAGGGAGTGGCGTTAGAACAAAGCATTTAATCAAAGAAATAAAACAATTTCACAGATTCATCACTAGAAATGCCACTGTAGCAAGTTTCACTAACGTTATCGAAATTCATATTTTAAGATGCTACAAATGATATTTCCAGCTACAAAAAAGTCTTAAAAGTTGGAAGTTGGAACGGAGTACAAAGAGCCATTGCTATGCAGATGATACACTGTCAAGTGTTGAAGACCGACAGGTTGCAACTAGCTGAAAGTTTCAACTAGTCTCGTCACAAATCTTTGGTTTGCACTGGCCTAAAGGAAGAAAATGTCACTGTCACAATGTCACTGTTCAAAAAATGTTCAGCACTAATGGACACTTGCAGACCAGTTTTTTGTCCTTCTTTTGTGCAGACATATTATTAGACTTTATTTAAAAGTTTAATTTCCTTGAATTATGGAGAGTAGCTCTTCCCTGTTGTACAGACTGCAGCATGATCATCTGGAGGCAGCCCGCAACGCAGAGGAGATGGCCAGGAAGGCAGCGGAGGAGGCAGCGCGACAGCTGGAGGTGGAGCATTTGGCTAAGATCATCACAGAAACGCTGCCGGAGTCCATCGAGCAGTAAGTCACACAAATAAACACAACACGTAGAAATTTAGACACATTCTGTCCAGTCAAAAGAGTACAATAGTCTTTATTGTCATTGTACAACACAATTGAAGGCAGTCCTATCAGTGCAAAAGTGAATGAATAAATATAAATGAGCTTCTAAAAGTCCCTATAAACATGTATAAAAAGAAAGAAACTAATGCCAAAAAAACACTGACAAAAAACGTCCATGTAAACAAGTTGAAGGATCTCATAACATTGCCTGAAATCTTTTCTCTTTGAATAAAATCTGAGATAGAATTGGTTTTTAAGACACATGATACTTGCAGTCCAAATACACTTGAAGTACACAAGACATCCAAAACACTGACCTGAGACTCTCTCCTGCTGTTTGTTCACAACAGACTGTCCAACATCCCAGAGGAGGAAAACGAGGATGACGCAGAGTAAGTCTATCTTCATGAAACACAAACCACCAATCTGCTGCTATCCCACATGCACTGCTATGTTGAATTAACTGCTAATAGCTACTGCTACTGCAACTTCTCTGTCGACAAAAAAAGTCATGGGCAGATCAGATGCATCACTCGCAGCTGATTGGTTATGGTACGTGTCCACCGGCAAGCATAATTTCCATGCTTCCCATTCATTGTCTCTGTAAACAGACACGTAATGCATTCTGGTAGCATGAGGCGGGGCCTATAATCCTATAATGTCCTATAATTTTTTTTAATTTAGTCTGGAACAAAAGTCTGGAACTAATTTAGACAGCCTCTCCTGATCTCCAAAAGGTTCAAATGAGCCCCTAGATTCCACCTGGCGCATTTTTGGTCAGCAATCACGGCCACTCAAGACTCAAGAGCTTGTTATTCCACTAGCCGTGACGCAGCACATCCCAAAATAGTCTCTCCTCTAGGCTTCGCTATAAATACGCGCCAGGTCTGTTTTTTAACAGAGTTGCGCCTGGTGGAATTATAGGGTAACACTGAATGTACTTTATTATGAACTTTCTGCACCATCTGCTGCAAAGTGAAGGGTTGAACCTCCATACACTGTTGTTTTACAAAAGCTCTAATCTCAAGCTCTGCTGCTCTTGGCTTGAATCGGATGCTGCTCCGTTTAGCAATGAATTCCTTTCTGAACTGTCTGACAGGGTCTCTCCATCTTGTTTTGTCACTTGCTGCTCATCGTTTAGGTTGCAGAACCTGCAGGAGGAGAGTGAAGACAGCACAGACAGTAGGAGTCCTGAGGAAAATAAAGTAACAGAGGAAAATAACAAAGCCACTGTTGAGGAAAAGAAAGAACTCAATCAGTAAGCTCGGCAATAGTTAGATTAAGGTTTGCCCCTGCAATAAGACGGAGGGATGCTCCCATACCTCTTTGATTTGGAACCCGATTTATCTTTAGACCATCACCAATACATATATTTCATATAAATATATTAAAGGTGCACTATGAGTTCCTGCATGGTTTCAGCACAATTTAATTTTTTTCTCAAATCGTAGGCTTCTCTCCTTGATCTGCTAGCTGCCTGCCCCCTGAACACACTGTGAAAAAGCCCGGTCTTGGGAGACAACACAGGGGTCGTAAATGTCAACAAACACTAGGGGCACAGGTTGTGCACCAAAATACAACAAACCATGTTTCAGCCAATCACCGACAAGATGGTTGGGGGTTAGTGACAGTTAGTCAGTTATGCCGGCTTCACACTGGCAGTTGAAATCGGCTCCGACATGGCTTTAAAACGACCGGAAGTCATTAATTTCCTCTGGAGATTCGCAGACCGCATGCGAATGGGTCCGAACGAGTGTGGTGCGAAACAAATCGTGTCAGTTGGTCATCCGGATGCGTTCAAAAAATGTAACTCTTGTTAGCATTGCTATGGTACTGATAAACAAACCTGCTAATTGGTTAGCTAGCAACAGACATCAAAGTATTGACATTATACCGCTATATCACATTTAACCGACGTGACATGTCAACGTCCTGGGCAGCTTCTCTCCATGCAGCAGCCTTTCTGTTTCTATCTGTATAAGAGAGGTCAGAGAGAATCGTACATTTAGACACTTATCAGTCGTTCTATTCTCTCCGCCATTTTTGTGAGTCGCTTCCAAAGCTTTGCAACGGTGTAGTACGGCGTCCACTGGGGGCATATTGCATATTACGGAGCTGATTTCAACTGCCAGTGTGAAGGCGGCGTTAGTCATGACAGTTACGGAAACATTGGGGAAGGGGCAAGCTTGCTCTGTTTTGTTTGGAATTTACTTTGAACGTCAACAGAAGTGACGTCATGCAGGAACTCATAGTGCATCTTTAAGTCATTCTCTTGTGGAGTTCTGTAAGAAACTCTAAGATGTCATTATATTTTGGTATGGGTTGCTTCCAGTGTATAAGCTTGCACTAAGAGCTTGGCCTTTGGTAAGATCAAATGTAGCTAGCTTTTTGACTTCTTATGGCTATTTAGAGTGAGCTGAAGTCCTGCCCCTGTTCCAGGCTAGAATCTGTAATTAATAGGGCTTGGTTCAAATAATCTATTCTCCAATTTAAATCAATTGTTTGTGTAATCTGATATTGATTGATAAAATTATGAAATTGGTCTTTTAATATATGCCTTGCAGATGATTGTAGATGTTAGTCCCGTTTAGTAAAACGTCCTTTAAACAAACCTTTTTGGGCTCAGTTTTATTTTCTGGGCATTTAAGGCCTCTATTTGTATAGGACAGCTATATAAGACATGAAGGGGGAGAGAAAGAGGGGGGATGACATGCAGCAAAGGGCCGCAGGTCGGAGTCGAACCCACGGCCACTGCGACGAGGAGTACACCTCTATACATGGACGCGCAGTCCACAACGTGAACTACCTAGGCAACCTTTGGCTCAGTTCTTAATGTAAACATTAACCTAGTACATTATAAAACAATTTGACAGTGCTTCTTCCTTCCTTCTCCATTTGATGCAGAAGTTCTCTGAGAATATTTTATGTATATACAAACTAAATTGGTATTGTAACTGAAATTCCCCTAACCTAATTGATACCGAATCGGAAATGTAATTGAGTCGGGACCTTGTGAGTTGGAATCAAAAGATTCAGGGAATTTTGGGCGATTTCCAGCCCTAGTTCTTAATAAAAGGTGTCTGTCAAAATGGGATTCTCCGTTTCTTGGCTGCACCTAGAGATTCTGTCCATGAAAATCACAGAGAGAGAGTAAGGATGATTTACTACTTTGGCAAAGTACTAGATGGACAGTGGACAGAGGGACCTGCATGCCATACTCCTGCAGTACCTCCCCAAGTCATCCTGGGTTCATAGACCTTCTCCAGTTCCACAAAACAAATGTAGGTTGGAGGAGTAAACTCTCATGACTCCCTTACTATCTTTGAAAGAGCGGGTCCATTGTTTTACAACTAGTCTGGAATTGATTAGAAGGTTGTCTGTGTCGGAGGCCGAGGAGGAAGGCTGTTGATCTCGACAACGGGTCCTGGGACTAGGATCTGTGCACTGCAGAGTCGAAGAACCATCAAAAACATCTTGGAAGCAGCTGAAAAAGTTTCCTCTGGTTGACTCTGTATTAAAAGGGGTGACAAGCAGCGAAGTAAGCTACCTGGACACAAGGCAGTGCATGATCACCCCTGGCTGGGTTTCCCGGGCGAGGATGTCTGATGATGAGCCCTGAACCACCTGAGGACCCTAGGTCTATCACTGATGATGTGTCTAGGTTGCACCAAGGGTGTGTCATGTGACTAGCATCCCTAGAATAAACTTTCCTGACAGAGGCAGTGCAGACCTTCAAGTTGCCTTTAAGGACTTACCAACCCAATGTGGGTTTGTATGGTATACCAGCACACAGGCACTGTCCCTGACCTCTATCATATTGAAAAGGTATATCAACCAAGGCAGACCAACAATTTGTGGAGACCAACAATTTGTGAATCTCATCGACCCTGGGCCCCTTGCCACTGCTGACCTTTTTGGCTGCCTCATTGATGTTTGTCAAAAAGGTGGCTAAGCCTTCCTCCAAGTTTTGTAACTGCCTCATCCGTTCAGGGTGTGGAAATTAAGCTAAGCCTGAAGGTTAAGTTTTTAATTTATTGGTCGATCTGTGTTCCAACACTCACCTGTGGTTATGATCTCTGGGTAGTGACAGAAGCAATGAAATCAAGGATTGCATTGAAAAGACCTTGTTAAAGTGGTTCGTGCATGATCAGGATGCTTACATGATCTCAATGTGGAGGTATATCAGTCATGTCCAACTAGCAGGGGACCCAAGGGCAGACCCTAAACACACTGGAGGGATTACATAACCAATTTGACCAGGGAATGAAGCTGTAGCAGGGATGGATGTGGCCAAGGAGAAGGATGCCCGGGCTACCTTGTTTAGCCTATTGCCACTGCAACCCAGAACCGGTAAGTGGCAGAAATGGACAGAAGGACTTCTTACATTTGTATCCAAGGAAGGTTACAAAAGGAAGGTCATCTGGACTTAGTTAAAGCTGCTCGAACACATTTCGTCTCTTATCCGAAATACTTTTTCAGTTGTGACTGAATGGTAGGGAAACACAGCAATTTAAAGGTGCTGTAGGTAGGATTGTGAAGATCCAGAACTTAGCCAAAAAATTTGAACATCGACAACTTCTCAGTCCCTCCCCCCTTTCTGCTTAAGCCCAAAACAGTCTCCTAAGCCCCTCCCCCCACAAGAGAGAATGAATGCGTGTGCATGAGCAGTGATTGACACACAGTTAGACACCCCTCCTGGCCCTGATTGGTGCATCTGAACAGTTAGACACCCCCCCGGCCCTGATTGGTGCATCGGAACAGTTAGACACCCCCCCTGGCCCTGATTGGTGCATCTGAACAGGGAGCATGGATTTTTGCAAATCACACTACAGACTATAGGTGGCGCCAGACGAGCCAGATTTGTTTTTTTATTACCTGCTTCATGTAGTTTTACTGGAACATAGGGTCAGTTTCAGCAAATATGACAGAAAGGTAGTTTCATAAGACTTACCTACTGCACCTTTAACCTCTGTGGGCTGTTGTCAAGATGGATACCTCTTTGTTTGTTAGATCCTCTTACAACAACACCTTCCTTGGATAACTATGACCCAAATGACTGAGAACCTTTACAGGCACTTCTTCCATTGGATAACAAAAAGAAGCTAAAACTTAAGATAAATGGGTTTAGCCCATTGGCTCACATATCATCCTCTGGTACCACAAAACAGCTGAGTGGCCGTTAGTTGCCGTTATTCAACATGGGTCTCAAACACCATCAAAGCTAATGTAAGGTGTGTTTGTTATATTCTAAATTATTACTAAATTATTGTTGTTATATCTTTGTTGAAATGACAAGATGTTCAAATTGTACTGGCCAGTTGAGTTTTCCATTTATCTTATCTTAGCTTTCTTTGCTCTAGGTTAGCTAGGAACTAGGGCGGGACTTTGGTTCTAAATAGTTTCTTTATGCCAAGTGTGCCCTATGCTGCATGTTTGCCTCTTTCCACAGTGTGTTCTAAATAGTTTCTTTATGCCAAGTGTGCCCTATGCTGCATGTTTGCCTCTTTCCACAGTGTCTCCTTCTGGTTAAATTTGTTTTGTGTTGCTTTTTGTCAACTTTTCTTCTACGAATCAGGGCAGACCTCAAAAGGTAGGTTGGGAATTTTACAGTCAGTATAAGAGCTTAAATGGACTGCATTTATATGACGCTTATCTAGTCTTAGCAACCATTTAAAGGCTCTGACACACCAACCCGACTGCCGACCGTCAGCAGAAAAGGCAGTCGGACTGATCAGTCTCCCCGAGTTGGTCAAAAGGGTGCCTCAGAACACACAGAGGAGACGCCGACTTGAGCCCAAAAAATGAAAACCAGCAGCCGATTGGACGAATGCATTATGTAGGTCTGGCTGCTCCCAAATTTCAAAACCGACCATAATGGCGGTTCGTTGGGAATACGATCTCGTATTTTACGAAAATAGTTCATCGAAATGTGTTTCTGAAAACATTTTAAGCGAGAAATAGGCTGTGCAGTTGCTGAATCTGTCTTCATATCAGATCGACAAAGGTCAGTTTAAAAGACTTTCGTCAGATTTTGAGAGACTCTAGTCACGCTCATCCCACTCGTCATTTCCGGTAAGTGTAACATAAGTGCACTAATTCGCTAGTCAAGGGCTAGCACTCCACTAATTCAGATTGGTCATTGAGTCCGACTACCCACTGGCCGATTCAACATGTCAAATCGGCCCAAATGAATGCTCCTCCAACTGACCACGGCACAGAACACACCGAACAGACTTGAGTCACTGACCTCGCCAGACTGTCCGAAGGCTGATAATCGGGTTGGTGTGTCAGCGCCTTAAAGCGTACCAACATTCACACGCACACTGGTAGACAAGGCTACCATACAAGGAACAACCTGCTCATCGTATAAACATTCCCACACATCAACAAGCAACAAAAATGTTTGGGCAAATCCTGTTCCATGGCCACGTTTGAACTTTTATTGCCAAAATTTGGTGATCATTATGCCCAGTGAGAACTGTGCCATAAAATGTTGCTTAGAGTCATAGGCATTCATGGTTGGATGGACGGTGTATGATGTGGGTGAAGTTCTTACTTTTCTTTGTTGAAATCACTCCCTCCGAATCTTTCTTGAGCCACCATTTAGCATTTATGGGTTGTAAAAAAGGCATTCTCAGAAATGGAGGAAATCAGAAACTGAATGAGCCAACAAGGCAAATAGGTTAACCCAAAATATGTACTGGACATCACAGATTCACAGCATGCATTTGCACCTCCTCTAAATGTTGCTTTCTCTACACGGTATTTGAACACACTTGGCAACAGTTTTACAGGAAGGCTAATCGTGTTATTTCTCCACCTCCATCTGTTGCACGAAACCCAGGGACACCGGTGGAAAGATCAATTTTACAGCTTTTTCAGTCATTCATGACCACTCGCCCTTCTTCCCCAGGAGTCTGGTGGACATCTGTCCGGCTGAAGACGATACCAACAGCACTGCCTTATCAACGGATGCGGAGCCAACATCGGACAGGAGAGACCTGGAGAGTCCGGTCTCCCAAACAATCACCCAACAACCACAATCACAAGCTCCAGTAGCCACCACCACCACAGGTTCACATCAGGTGAAACATCTAGCAGCGTAACATTTACACCATGAGCTTCCATAGAGCCTTGTGTATTCTGATTAGCTGGAGGGTGGTCTTTATTTTCTGACATATGATATATCAAGTCATTCTCACTCCCATCTCGTACAGTACGAACACTTGGTCAGGTGACTTTGTCGTTGTTATTAACGCTAAAAGTCTCCTTTAGCGTCAGATCTAAACACGCTTGGTCGGGAATATTGGCGTCCCTTTTGACGCAGTTATGTTAAGAAAAAGGTCCGTGGTTCACGGGAACGGAACAGTTGAGTTTAGAAAAAGGTCGTGGGTGGGCTTACACTGGGAATAATGGGACAGTTAAAGAAGAAAGAGACTTTAGGAAACACACGGGACACAAATCCCGGTCTCCTGGGTGAAAGTCCTGTGTTTGACCCCCCCACCCCCCCAAATAACCTCCTTTAGCAGAATTCCCCCCCTCACGTACTACTCTCTAAACCCTGTGTAGCTGCTGCTTTCCCCGGTACATAATACAAACACGCTGAAGGGCACTTCTGACGCTGACAGCCACTGTCCAAAACGCCCGTATTTTACGAATTCGGAGTGAGAACGGTTTGGACATATCATCCTTAATATCGCAGTTGATGGGTACAGGCATTGACATTGACAGCATAACCGTTTTGCGGATCCCTGATAGTGGAGATAGTCAGAGGAGGGACATCCAGCGCCTCTTTCCAGGCCAACCAGTCCTCCAAACCATACGAAGGTATTGGTTGTTTGTTCCTCTCCTCTAATACGACCCACAGGAGCGTTTTTCGTACTCATATATAAACCAGAGAACGCAACGTTTTAAACACGTCGTGAAACGGTCGCAGTTTGGTTAGGTTTAGGCACCATAACTACCACTTAGTTAAAAGTCAAAATTGCTGCTTGAACAAAGGACCTATGGGAGCTAACATCACAGTACAAATATTCCTAGTGAGATCATGTTGAAATATCTATCACTTCAAGTTAGCCATAGACATTTTGAATTGCTGTTATTTGTTACGTGTTATTTAAAAAGAGGGCAGCCAGTTCACCACTGTGCTTCTTTACTCAACACATTCATCAAAGTATTTTTATGTGCAGGTTGTGCATGTGCAGCAGGAGCCGTCACCCCAACAGGTGACAGACAGGAATCAGGAACTGCATGTAGAAAGTGGAGAGGTGAGTGAATTATAAATTATAGGAAGAAGCAATGAGAACTGAGCAAATATTTTCCACTTGATTATATTAGATTCAACTTTATTGAATCAAGTAAAAAGACAACGAAATGCAGTTTGCGTCCAACCAGAAGTGCAAAAAAAGCAGAAAAGTGCAATGTGATATACAAAGTATAGACAGGTGGTGCATAGGTAGGACAAGGAATATATTGCAGTGTTATAAGAGCAAAATAAATATGGCTATGTAATATGAGCAATGTATGAACAACAAGACCGTTTGATTAAAGAATGAAGTGTGATGCTTAATAATAGAGCATTTGTTTGAGGTCTGGCATATAAATGTAAATGTAGTTATAATTGATTCTTTATGATTACGTGTGCAGAACATTTCATTGTTAAACTCTCTTCTTTATCTCTCAGGCCAATGCAGAAGAAGAAGGTGGATGTGGAGGTGAGAGCAGAAAACCTTTAACTTGTGTACATACCATACTTGTACATTCACGAGAGCAACAGTGGCACCAAATAGAAATCCATCTGGCAGGGGGAACCCATAGACAGTAGAATTAATGGACAAAGCGATGCCGTAGACTTCCACGGAGACCAGTGAAGGATATTAGAAGCACTTTTCCGGTGATGGCTGAGCATTACTGCGCAGCCTCAAACTGAGCTTGAAGACGTAGATGTGACGTGAGCAACCTGTCTGAAAGTGTGAAGTCTTCTGGTAGCTGTGCCAAGAGAAATCTCAATCATTCCCAATCTTACAGAGACGGAGAGCGTAGGTATATGTAAGGAGATAACATAGACACAGGCTAGTTACTGATCACTAACATGCTAGTTAGCATTAGTCATTAAACCTAAACAGCTAATGGAAGTCCAAACTGCCTGTGAGCTTCTCCTGTACTATACGGTAATTCCTCTACTGTGTGACAGTAAGTCTCGTGGTTATGACATAATCGTTAGCCTATTTTTATAAAAACGTTCTGCTACGGAGCCATAACGTGAGGTACAAGGTAATGGAGCCTTTTATACATTGTCTTGTTTCTTTACAAATAAACAATTGACAAATAAGAGTCTTTAAATGCTTCAGATGTAAAGTTATTCGCTGTCAAAGTGACGCCAAAATGAATGGGAGTCAATGGAATGCTAACAGCAGGTGAGTGCTTGTTAGCATCAAAATGGCGCCATAGGAGCTACGTGTTGTGGACGCTTGCTTACCTCCTTGCAAGAACCCAACCCAAACCAGACGCAGTTAATCTGGATTATTGGAAGTCCATTTTAAGGATAAAGCCTGACATTGCACCGGATGCCTTTAGCTTCAAACCAAGAGCAGCATCTTGTGGGCTCAGCTATTAAAGAAAATGGCTTCATTTGGGCATCACTAGTTGAATGATAACAGAAAATATTAAACTACTTACCTAGAGCTTCACTTTCTGGCTCTCCTTCTCATCTTTTAGAACTGAGGCTTCATTTACATTGCTAGGTTTTGGTTTTTAAGCGTTTGAGTTTTGAGCCAGATGTGATCTCGGTGCACCACCAACACGCAAGTGTTTTTGTCTCCAGTAGAAGAACTAATCTCTGTTTAAACTAACACGCCCAAACCTCATATCTCATCATCACCCTGGTATACTAGACATAAACAGAAGGCAGCATGGACACTTCACCCACTGCTGGTAGTTGCCATGATAACGTTAGTAGCTTTAAGTCTCAGAGAATGAGACGTTGTGACTGATACGACCCAATCAGGAGTAGAAACTTTGTCGTCCGTGTCGGTGTTTCCAAAGGTCTCCGTTGGCGGCCGTTGAGACTGCAACACAACCCCGCAGATTCCAAACCAAAACGGCTCAGAAGTGTTTCCAAATGTCTCCGGTTTAGGGGCTCGGAAACGCCAGAGCAAGGGGAATGAGAGGGAGAAAACGCCAGAGCAGGGGGAATGAGAGGGGGAAACGCCAGAGCAGGGGGAATGAGAGGGGGAAACGTAGCAAATGTTCATTTTCAAACCAAAATGTAGCAATGTAAATGTAGCTCAAGTTTCTATTTTTCAGAGTTTCACAGTTCCGTTCTGGTCTTTGACTCTGACTTTTTCTCCGTCCAGTTCCCAACGTTTGTTCTCCAATAAAGACCTTTCTGCTTCGAATCCCACACGCTGCTGATTGTCTGGAGAGCTGCACGAAGCTGATGCATGACCATAACCTTAACCCTCCTGCCAAGCTGTCCATGCCAAGCCCCCTGTCCAAGCTGTCCATGCCGTCCATGCAGTCCATGCCGTCTATGCCGATCCAGCTGTCCAAGCTGTCCATGCCATCCATGCCGACACAGCTGTCCATGCCATCCATGCCATCCATGCCGACCCAACTGTCCAAGCTGTCCATGCCATCCATGCCGACCCAGCTGTCCATGCCATCCATGCCATCCATGCCGACCCAACTGTCCAAGCTGTCCATGCCATCCATGCCGACCAAGCTGTCCATGCCGACCCCTCCACCAGAGCTTGCCCAGCTGACCCAGGAGCTTTCACAGCTCCCCAACCACGCGCGACGCTGCTACGCGAGCATCGTCAGTCGCTTCAGACGCCTTAACTCCAACTCCCAGCATCCTCAGCAGCCTTAACCCCGCCCTCCTCTAGCAGACCCTTAGAGAAACCTTATAGACACCTAATTTTTGTGTGTAGATCAAAACCTTTAAGTGCCAAAACAAACCCTGTACTGTATCATCTGTGACATCCCACATCCTCCCCATCATCACTCCCATCATGCACTGCGGCTCTGCCCTGCTTCGCCACGAGCTGCCAGCTAACCATGCTGCAGGTGATCTTACAGGAAGTGGATGTTAACGAATTACAATTATTCACGTTACTGTAATTGAGCAATTTTTTTGTGCACTTTTACTTTTTAAAGTAGTATTTATAATCTGTAATTGTACCTTTACTTAAAGCTACATTGGGTCATGTTTTGAGTTGATTCTTAGCAAAAAAATGTGTAGTGTGTATGTGTGTGTGTGTGTCTGTGTGTGTGTATGTGTGTGTGTAAGGGACATACAGGACATACTGCTCCACCTTTCCTGTTTTCTTTGTCACACGATAAATTCACAGCTGCTGCTAATGCTGCTAATGCTGCTAATGGCTTTCGTAGCTTCTCGGCCCCAGTGGCAAGTTTAAAGAAGGAAACCTGGAGAACCACACATATTCAAAATCCAAATTTCAGGAACAGGAGTCTTGTCCTTCTTCTTCGCCCAGAAAAAAAAAACAGAGATTGAAAAGAGCAATAGACCGGCTTTTTGAACCGTGAAGGCTACCGTAGCTGTAATACGTACTTTGAACTGCGTGGTGCGAGAGAGAGTTGATTGATAAATGATCTCAACGCTAGATGGGGGAAATTCCTACACATAGGACCTTTAAGTAAACTTTCATTAAAGTAATAGTACTTTAACTTAAGTACATAATATTTGTATACTCTTTCCAGCTCTGATTTTACAGGAAGTGGATGTGTGTTCCGTGCTAGGCTTGGCTAGCGTGTCTGTCTGCCTTTCTCTATGTCTCAGGTGAAGCAAGATGTTTTCCTGCAGCCCGACATATTTTCTGCTCTGTCCCTCAGGGAGTTCTGGGCGAGGTGTGGGTGAAGCTCCGGTGCTGAAGGTGGAGGATGTGGATCGGGACGTGGGGCAGCAAAAACAAGCCGTGAACATTCCCAGAATTATCACCAGCACAGAACCAGAGTGCAGCCACCTGACAGTCCAGCTGTCAAAGCTCAGGTAACGTCAATACCCAGCAATATATAACGTCTTGTGTTAGCTGTAAGAAAACTACGGAAGCCCTGAGAGGCCAGTGAGAAAAAAAAAAGATAAATAGGAACTTTTTTTTGTTGGAAAAAATAGGTTTTGATAGGATGATTTTTCTAAGGAAGCATTAATGCCCCAGACACACCAACCTGACGGCCGACTGTCGGCAGAAAAGGCAGTCGGACTGACAGCCTCCCTGAGTCGGTCCGAAAAGTCCCTCAGAACACACCGAAGAGACGCCGACTTGAGCGTACGTTCTGCGCGTGCTTAAGACGTAATACGTCTCCATAGCAGCAGGCGGCGCTAATCTGTATTGTCGCCCAAAGAATGAAAACCGGCAGCTGATTGGATGAACGCATCACATGGGTCTGGCTGCTCCAGCCGACCATAATGGCGTCTTCGTTCAGAATATGATATCTCATATTGTAAACTAAAATAGTTCACCGAAACGTGTCGTCCCGTGCAGTTGCTGAATCTGTCTTCATTTCAGATCAACAAAGGTCAGTTTAACAGATTTTCGTCTGATTTTGAGAGACTCTAGTCACGCTCATCCCGCTCGTCATTTTCCAGGTTAGCGCTCCACCAATCAGATTGGCCATTGAGTCAGTCCGACTGCCCGCCTTCCGATTCAACAAGTCAAATCGGCCCAAATTAAAGCTGACAGCCCCTCCGTCGGACGACGGCACAGAACACACCGAACAGACTCGAGTCACCGACCTCGCCAGACTGTCCGACAGCCGATTATCAGGTTGGTGTGTCAGCGCCTTCACACTGACTGCCTGGTCCTCACATCTGCTAACATGCTTATAATAATGCTTACATGCTAACTCATGCTAACATGCTAAAACGCTTACACAATTGCTAACAAATGCAAATATGTTCAGTTTAATATGATATAAAACAGAATGTTTCTGCATGAAAAATTACTTAATTATCAAATAGTTTGTGATTAGTTTTCAGGCAATGGACTTATCGTTGACTGAACAACTAATCGTTGATGCCGTTGTGTCTTCCTGTGTCTCCTCAGAGCTGCAGACGAGGAAGCAGATAATCTGAAGACCTGGTCCAGTCAGGGAAACCTGCAGACTGCAGACAGCGAGTGAGAGAAACTGCACACAAACACTTTGAAACTTCCACTTCCGCACCCTGCTGGTAGTTGCCATGTTAACGTTAGTAGCTTTAGTCTCAGAGAATGAGATGTCTTGACCGATAAGACCCAATCAGGAGGAGAAACTTTGGCGTCAGTGTCGGTGTTGCCAAAGGTCTTGAGAGGCCGTTGAGACTGCAACACAACCCCGGAGATGGGGAAATGCCAGAGCAGGAGGAATGAGAGGGGGAAATGCCAGAGCAGGGGAAATGAGAGGGGGAAATGTAGCAGAAGATATTCCTTTTTAAATCAAAACGCAGCGATGTAAATGTAGCTTTAGTGACAGTTTTCCGATTGTCGGAATTGTGTCAAGAGAAGTTCCCTTAACCGACATTCCCTGAACAGGGGCCGGGAGTTGGGAGAACTGTTTATGTGGATTACTGTTTACGGGATTGATGATGGTCTCAAGATGTTGCCTTCTATCTCCAACTTCAAAAGACAACTAAAAAAACATTTCTTATTAACCTATCTCTAATATAAAACTGTTCTTTCATGGACTACTGGGATATATGTGTATGAAATGTTATGTATGTACTGGTGTGCTTTTTGCGTGCATTTATTTAACATCATCTGGATACAGGTGGTAACATGGGCCCCCACCTATAAGCTTTACTAGCTTCTTTGGGGGACCCATACACTCTACCTAATTGATCTTGTACCCCAACTGTATTATTGTAATGTTTGAAGTGGTACTGTGAATAAATAAACTAAACTAAACTATGTACAGTACACTGTGGATTGGAACGCAGCCTTTTGTCCTCCACCTCAGTCCCCTCCGGCCTCCATGTTCACTGTCCCGCTGTCTGCCGTCCTGCAGGATGCGTCCTCTGTCTGCAGCCAGTGTCGGCAGCGTGGCAGTCCAGGAGCGTCTGAGCGAGCTTGTCCAGCTGTTTAAAGGCCGATTAGAGCTGCGGAGAGACCGACTGGTGGACCCGGACGAGTCTGAGGAAGAAAGTCCTTCAGCCTGTAAGTACTGACTTTCTTTCAGAATCAGGATCAGAAATAAATGTATTGCAATCACATTTTTTAGGGACTTGGGATGCTCGAAAACTCTCAAAAAATTGGAGAGCAGAGTTGTTTTAACCTCCAGTGGGGGTGGGACTTAAATGCACTCTGTCTCTATAAGCATAAAAAAATCTGTGTTGAATCCTAACCCTTAATATCCGATTCAACATAAACATATAAATTCTGTCTGATCTCTGCAGCCCCGAGCAAGGCTCCACCTCCTCCTCCTCCTCCTCCTCCTCCTCCTCCTCCAGAAGAGAAGAAGGACGACATGCCTGCAGCAGAAGAAGGAGAAGAAGAGGAGGAAGAGAAGGAACTCATGCTCCCCTTTGAAATTTTGGGACGTCCAGTGGTAATTCCCAGACTGCCCAAACTGCCCAAACTTCCCCCGATGCCCGACTGGCTCCGAGCGATCGTGGAGTACCGCTTCCCCTCTAGCATCGACCCTTTCACCGGTGAGCCTTCATATTCATCTCAACACACCGTTTGAACGCAACAGAGAAGTGTTCAACTGAATAAAGATGACAACATTTAACCCTTCGGTTGTCTTCTCCTTAGCCGTGCAGGTTTTAGTTTTTCTGGGTGTCACTACCAGATGTGAGTCGAGTGCAGATGTGAGTTGCGCATGCTCAGATTCAAACGGTTTACGGCATAACGCCAAAGGGATCCCAATCCGGCAAACATTGTAGCTATCTATGATTGTTTGATTGCTAACGTTAGCTCAAAATGCCATTCAAGTGACAGCCTTTGTTGTGTTTGATTGCTAACTTGTAGCCAGCAGTGAACGGACTTCGTTATGTAGGTCCATTTTTATTGTATTGACATTACAGAAGTCCTCGTTAGCAGCTTCTTGTCGGCTACTTCAGACATTAGAGAGTCTCTCGTTAGCAGTTGATATCACAATGACGATAAGATTAATTATTAATAAAATAATTGTGCAGCCTTGTCCCTTTGTCCGTGTCCACAGATCTGATCTACGTGATGTGGCTGTTCTGTGTCGTGGCGGCGTGGAACTGGAACGTGTGGTTGATCCCAGTCCGCTGGGCGTTCCCCTACCAAACCCCCGAAAACCTCCACCTGTGGCTGCTGATGGACTACACCTGCGACTTCATCTACATCCTTGACATCCTCGTCTTCCAGCCCCGACTGCAGTTCGTCCGCGGAGGAGACATAGTGGTCAGTGGCATCAGCGGGAATTGGTTTTAGGGTTAGAAGCCCAGATCATACCAAAGATTCGCGACGAGGCGAAACCGTTTTAGAGCGGTCTAAACCGGCTCGCCTCAGCTCAACTCAAACCAGCTGATGGTGTCGTCAGCTGGTTGAGTCTCCAGAGGCTGGTTTTAGAACGTAAGAGACATCTCCTGTTTCAACAGCCAATAGAGAAGAACAGCTGGTCGAGTCTCCAGAGGCTGGTTTTAGTGGTGGTAAAACATTTGGAAAAAATATGACAAAAACGTCAGAAAAAGGCAACATAAATATGGTTTTGAGCGTAAGAGACGTCAACTGTTGCAACAAACAAAAAGTTAGAAAAAAGGGTTCTAAAAGAAATCAACAAAAAGGCATAGAGAAAGTGACAAAATTATGGTTTTAGAACGTAAGAGATATCTCCTGTACAGCCAATAGAGAAGTCAACTGCTTGAGTCAGCTACAATAAAATGATCCATAATCCATTATTTTTCAGTTACTAACTGTTAACGCATGCTCAACATCGCCCGCGAGCAAGCTAGAGAGTGACTGAAGAGAGGGAGCACCTAGAACAAAGCTGAGAATCAGAGAAATAAAACATGTTTTCGCCAATTCATAACTAGAAATGTAACTGTAGCAAGACTGTCCAGCTACAAAAAGTAGATGATACACCGTCCCGTCTCATTGGTGTGAACTAGCAGCTTTCAGAAAGCTGCAGACCGACACGTTGCAAGTAGCTGCAAGGGCTTAACGGCTTCTTTAACCTGCAACTTTTTTTATTTCAGTGTGATAAAAAGGACATGAGAGACAACTACATGACCACCGAAAGATTTAAGGTAAGAACAAAGACTAACTAGACTAAAGTAGACAGCCTGGTCTCACAGAATTCCGTGAAATGATCACAAACTGTTAACACAGCATTACGTGGTGGTGGAAAACAATGCCAATGTAAAGTCAATGAGAAGATGACGTAGCATTAGGAGCGATTACAGTAGCAAGTAGTATGAAAGCCTGAAAATCCGAGGTTGGTTGGGGTGGTGGATGGGTCAAACAACACAGGACTTTTGGTGAAGTGACTGGATACTCTCGCTGGATTTCACTTCCTTTCTGGCTGTCTGAACACCCCGAGTCTTGCGTGAAAATAGACCTGAACATATCTTTAGCGGAGTGAGAGCCGCTTTAAGGCCGTTTTACAGTCGCCACATCCGAGCTTGCGCGCGCCAACGTGACGTCAAAATGACGTAGATCTCGCTGACCCTAACCCCCTAACCCTAACCCTCCACTCAATATTTTTTAGCGGCGCGCAACAAAGCGGAAACACGAAGCACGGACAAGCTCGAGACCAACGTGATGGCAGGACTCTCAGAGTGACTCCAAGTCTCTCCTGTAAACTTACTGGGTTAAGATGAGTTCTTTCATGGTGAATGAAAGGCTCCATCCCACCAAGTAGCTCATCCAATCAGATCGAAGCATTGACGTCAATGCTGGTGCCAGTTCTGCCATTGTGTACCTTTTTCTTCTTCTTCTTCTAGTCCGTAGAAAGAGTAACGTCGGTAGCCTTTCCTCATTAGCTCCACCTCTGTTCAGGAGAAGACTGCAGCTAGTGTCGCGACCACCACATGCGACTATAAACAGTTACGGCGATCCCATGAAGTCACACTGGCGCTCGACAGGTTGGCTGCAGCGAGTATACCGCACGTTTTACGTTTCAGGGACATGGCGTGGCGCTGCTGGAGGAATATCAAGCATTGACTTGAATGGCTGCGATTGCTCGTGGGGGTCGCGGCACCTCAGGAACGAAGTACAGACGCACCCGGTGGAAAATAGGGGTTAGATACCAATGCATGGGGAAATAGGATCTAGGCTGAAAAGAGAAACAGATGTAACCCTTATGATCTCCAGCTGTGTTACACTTTGATAACATTTTATTGTTTAAACATGAGGTGACTTATCAGACTGTATTTTTGTCTGCAGATGGACATCATCAGTCTGTTTCCCATGGAGATATTTTACTTTTTCACCGGAGTGAACTCTCTGCTGAGATTCCCTCGTCTGCTGAAGGTCAGGATCTATTTTCTTATTTTTCACACATCAAAGTTCATGCGTGAGTGTTGAAGATAAACCACCAACTATTCTTGTCTTTTACCCTCTCAGTACATGGCTTTCTTTGAGTTCAACGACAGAATGGAAGCTGTGATGAAGAAAGCGTACATCTACAGGTGAGCAGAGTTTAATTTTGATAACACAGCAGACGTATTAAGGCTCTGACACCGGCAGAAAAGGCAGTCGGACTGATCATTCAGCTCCCGTTGGTCCAAAAAGTGCCTCAGAACACAACAAAGCGACCGGAAATGACGAACGCGTCACATGGCTTCTCCCGAATTTCAAAGCCGACCATAATGGCGGCTCATTGGGAATACGATCTCGTATTTCTGATTTTTTTGATCGACAAAGGTCACTTTGAAAGATTTTCTTTAGTTCTACCTCCTAATAAGTTCAAGTGAAAGTAATTTAGGAAAGCCTCCCAATAATCTACATCTTTGTTTAATCGTGGTGAAAGTTCAGAAAGTTTTTTGTCAACCACAGCAACATCTGCATAGCTACTGTACATTACAACAGATGATCATTAAAATTAGAAGAAGCATTTCCGATATTGTTTACACTTTGCACCTTATTGATAATTAGAGTTGTTCTGATACCATTTTTTCCATCCCGATACCAATTCCAAAACGGGAACCTGCGTATTAGCCGATACCGAGTACCGATACAATACCAGTGCGTTAAAAAAAATATTGTTAAATTATTATTTATTTTTAGGGGGCATTTTAGGCCTTGGATAGGAAAGCTTAGACTTGAAAGGGGAGAGAGACGTGTACTGACATGCAGCAAAGGGCCGCATGTCAGAGTCGAACCTGCAGTCTCTGCGTCAAGAATCAAACCTCCCCCTAAGGGCGCCCGCTCTACCAGGTGAGCTAACCAGGCACCAAACTCTAATCGTTTATTGTTTATACTTGGTTTTATTTGCAGTCTACTTTAATTTGATAAATAAAGTTTTATCTCATCTTATATAAACATTAAAAGAGGCCCCAAAATTTGATCCCTTAGGAACTTCACATGTATATATTTTACGTTAGTGTGCATTCCTTTCATTTAATCTTCCACCTGTGTTGTTTTTGTTGTGTGTCAGGGTGATCCGAACATCCTCCTACCTGCTGTACTCTCTGCACATCAACGCTTGTCTCTTCTACTGGGGCTCAGACTACGAAGGACTGGGATCCACCAAGTGGGTCTACAATGGAAAGGGCAACGCGTAAGAAACCACCGTCCACTCTCCGGAACGAGATTATGATGCTTCTGCTCCACACCACACTCAAATACATCGATATTGATTTGGGTTTCTTTTAGAAGCGTTTCCTGTATTGAACAACTGTCATCAGGAACAAAAATGTTCAACTTTCATCTTGTTTTTAAAAAGAGCAGTCAGCCTACTTTTGCATTGCTACGTTTTGGTATAAAAAGGAATATCTTCTGCCACGTTTCCCCCTCTCATTCCCCCTGCTCTGGCGTTTCCCCCTCTCATTCCCCCTGCTCTGGCGTTTCCCCCTCTCATTCCCCCCTGCTTTGGCGTTTAGCCCTCTCATTCCCCCCTTCTCTAGTGTTTTCCCCCTCTCTTTCCCCCCTGCTCTAGCGTTTCCTCCTCTCATCTCCCTGCTCTGGTGTATCCCCCCTCTCATTCCCCCTGCTCTGGCGTTTCCCCTTCTCATTCCCCCTGCTCTGGCGGGTTTTTTAATGAGGTTTGGGTGTGTTAGTTTAAATAGAGATTAGTTCTTCTACTGGAGATAAAACCACTTGGTGCACCGAGACCACTTTTGGCTCAAAACTCAAACGCTTAAAAACCAAAACGTAGGAATGTGAATGTAGCCTCAGGCAAGTACTCGGTATCGGCAGATATTCAATATTTTACAAATTCGGATCGGATCAAGGGTGAAAAAAGCTGATCAGGATATCCCTACCATTTAGTTTTTGTGTTTTCTACAGTTATATCCGCTGTTACTATTTTGCGGTGAAGACACTGATCACCATCGGAGGACTGCCAGACCCCACCACCGTCTTTGAGATCTGCTTCCAGCTCATCAACTACTTCGTTGGCGTCTTTGCGTTCTCTATCATGATTGGTCAGGTCAGTTAACCATACATTTGTTTATTTACTATTGGATTCATATATTACCATTGACTATATAATATTAATGGACAGAGCATGTGTGACGTCACCCATTGGTTGGTGGAGATCTGGTATGAGTTGTCGAGTTTGCTGTTAACGAGCGCAGCCATCCTGGTTGTGGATGTGACGATTTTAGACGAGATGGAGGAGTGAGTGAGGAGCTACGTTCCGTTACAGACTTTCACTGGCTATCACATCATAGCCACACCCTAAAACACCCCCTGCTTTATAGCCGAAAATCAACGAGACCGTAATTCAAAAAATTAACATCATTCTGTGTTGCAGAAGACTTAAAACTAGCGATTGAGACTATTAACTCATTATTATTATTAAGATGTTTACTGAGGTAATAAATCAAGTGAGAAGTGGGTCACTTTCTCATAGACTTCTATAGACACCAAACTCCTTTTGCAACAGCACGTGTCGCCCCCTGCTAGAATTCAGATATAATGCATTAAGGAGTCTCCCCCTGCAGGAATTCAGATAAGATGCAGGTTTAAGGAGTCTCCCCCTGCAGGAATTCCACATTTGCAGCATGCATGTATACACAACCTTTGTGAACCTAAGACTTTGTTAAACTCGTTTCAAGCACCAAAACAACTCGTCCACATGAGTATACGTTTTTATCTTTTATTTTTACAAGAGGTTTGAATTTCAAAAAGCAGACTTCAACTTTTCAGCTTTAGGGTCAAATTCATTTCTCGGACAAATTTAGGCCTCACTTTCAGAAAGCTGTGTTTGTTCAGCACATTTTGATTTGAAACACATGGTTTAAGGTTATATGCATGTACCCTTAAAAGGTGCATTTAAGACGATGTGTAAAAATCGAGAAATGCCCTTAGACCTCAGAGGGTTTTAACCATTACCTTACATAACTTCCTCTTCCTGGCCTTCTGCTTTCAGAGACACACTTAGAATTTCTTGGCACTATTTGCAACAACCATGCTGTATATACTGTATATAATAACTTTGAACTTTACAAAGTGCTTTGCAGTCAAACGATAAGAAAGAAAGTGAATAAATGATGAAACAGCTAAAATGAGTCCCTCTAATTCTATTTACCTATCTATCTATCTATCTATGTATCCATCTATCTATCTATCCCTCCATATGTGTATCCACATCTATCTATCTATCTATCTATCTATCTGTCTGTCTGTCTGTGTCTGTCTGTCTGTCTGTCTGTCTGTCTGTCTGTCTGTCTATCTATCCATCTCTGCATCTATCTATCTATCCATCCATCCATCCATCCATCCATCTATCCACCTATCTATCTATCTATCTCTTGTCTCAGATGAGAGACGTGGTCGGTGCTGCGACCGCCGGTGAGAACTATTACCGCGCCTGCATGGACAGCACCATCAAGTACATGAACAACTACCACATCCCCCGGGACGTCCAGA
Organism: Perca schrenkii; assembly: GCA_025617405.1. Lineage (NCBI taxonomy): Eukaryota > Metazoa > Chordata > Actinopteri > Perciformes > Percidae > Perca > Perca schrenkii. The sequence goes on from CM046787.1 coordinate 45,099,994, forward strand.
ACCGCATCAAGACCTGGTACGACTACACCTGGAAGAGCCAGGGCATGCTGGGTAAGCAACAGACTCGTACCTCCATCCTGGACTTCACATCTCCAAGGGGGTAAGGGAGCATCCTGAAAGCGTACCTCCTATGGGGAGATTCTGAGTCTACCAAGCCATCACCTCCCGTTAGCATCCCATTGACACCCATTCATTTTGGCGCCACTTTGACAGAGAATAACTTTACATCTGATGCGTTTAAAGACTCTATTTGTCCGTTGTTTATTTCTAAAGAAACACGACAATGTATAAAAGGCTCCATTACCTTGTACCTCACGTTATGGCTCCGTAGCAGACGCTTTTATAAAAATAGGCTAACGATTGGGTCATAACCACGAGACTTACTGTCACACAGTAGAGGAATTACCGTATAGTACAGGAGAAGCTCACAGGCAGTTTGGACTTCCATTAGCTGTTTAAGTTTAATTACTAATGTTAACTAGTCATTTTAAATTTTTCTGATTTTTAGTTTTATTTTGAAAAACGAATGAACAAATGATAAATGGATTCCACTCAATAGCTGATAGATTCCATTGTTTTTTTGGCTGTCGAGTGAAGCAAATCTAAAAAACCATTTGCATATTTCACCAGCATTTTGGCTGGTTATTGGTGCTAATTTTGAACCCTGGTTTCAATATTAAAAAACGTCGCCATATTTGATCAGAAACGTTGTCCCTGGACATCTCGTGTTCAGTTCATTTGCATGTTTTTTTTTTTATCTGCAGATGAACAGGAGCTGCTGGTGCAACTTCCTACCAAGATGAGGCTGGACATGGCCGTGGATGTCAACTACAGCATCATCAGTAAAGTCGCTTTGTTTCAGGTCAGGAAACAAATCAAATCAAACTTTATTTGTCATTGCATGAATACAGTGTATTAACGCAACGAAATTCAAGGTGCCACTCCAGATCAGTGCTTTGAAAAAGAAATAAATGATTAATAAAATATGTAACAAGACATCAACATCCCCTACATACATTTCACTCTCTCTTTTCTCTCTCCCACACACACTCACCCACCCACATATACAGCACATGTATTATGGGATACAGACAATTAACTGACACCCTCCCATCCCTCCCAGAAAACACACACACTCCCGCACACATATAAGATAGCAGTAGGTTTCGGCATAAGAAAGACAGTTCACAGATGAGATAATGTCCAGAGGTTTGGGAAACGGCCATTATCACACAGGGCTATTGTTTGTTCAGTGAACGTATGGCCCATTGGGGAAAAAGCTGTTTCAGAAGACAGAGAAATATAATTCATTTAGATTGTTTTTTTTACTTCGTGACACCCTGAAAGACATTTAAAGCTAATTCTATTTCTGTCTAACGTGAAACAGAGATAAACTAAACTGACATTTGGTTTTCTTTCATGTGCCTGCATGGGCTTTTTCGTGAATTGAAAATGTTATTCTGCCTTTAAAAGAGGCGAACGTGTGTCTCTGTCTGTGTCTCAGGGCTGTGACAGACAGATGGTGTTCGACATGCTGACGAGGCTCAAATCTGTGGTCTACCTGCCCGGAGACTTTGTCTGTAAAAAGGTGAACACACACCTGTCTGAATGTGTGTGAGTGTCTGTGTGTGTGTGTGTGTGTGTGTGTGTGTGTGTGAGTGTGTGTGTGTGTGTGTGTGTGTGTGTGTGTGTGTGTGTGTGTGTGTGTGTGTGTGTGTGTGTGTGTGTGTGTGTGTTTACATGCTCTGTATGGAGAATGGAGGATGCCAAAATAATAATTTCCCCATTTATTTATTTTTTAAATGTATTTATAAATTATTTTGTTTACATATTAGTCCTGCTGTATGCCAATGGCCCATGATTTTGTATATCTAGTTAACTGCCTATGTCCCTGTAAACTTAATGTGTGTGTGTGTGTGTGTGTGTGTGTGTGTGTGTGTGTGTGTGTGTGTGTGTGTGTGTGTGTGTGTGTGTGTGTGTGTGTGCATGCATGCCTGCGTGTGTGTGCGTTTTTGTGTGTGTCTCTGTGTGTGGGTGTGTGTGTGTGTGTGTGTCTCTGTTTGTGTGTGTGTCTCTGTGTGTGAGTGTGTGCCTGCATGTGTGTGCCTGCGTGCGTGTTTGTGTGTGCGTGCGTGCATGTGTGCGTGTGTGCGTTTGTGAGTGTGTGCGTGCCTGTGTGTGTGTGTGTGTGTGTGTGTGTGTGTGTTGCAGGGGGAGATCGGCAGGGAGATGTACATCATTAAGCAGGGGGAGGTCCAGGTGGTTGGGGGTCCCGACCTGCAGACGGTGTTCGTCACCATCAGAGCCGGCTCGGTGTTCGGAGAGATCAGGTCAGCGCTGCTTCCTGTCCTTCCATTAACTCGTTTAAAAACTGTATGTGGGGTGGTCTGGCGTCTCAGAGTTCACTGGAGGAATCTATACCATTACACGACTTCAGTCATAGTGTCTGTCTGGCAAACCCGTTCTCGCTCCCACCTTGTAAAATACGGACGCATGGTCAGTGTCTCTCAGCATCAGATACCGACACACAAATCCCCCTTTAGCGTGGAACGCACCAGGGCAGAGCAGCAGCTCGACCACGGTACTGTAAAATGACGTAGTATTGTGATCGACAACGGCAGCGAGTACAGTGTTTACTCTAGGTCTGTGGAAGACTTAGGTGCACATATTTGGCGGGGTGTGTAGGGGTCCTCCCTCAAGAAAATGTGGCATTTTTCAATAACAAACATAAGCAATTTCATCCTTTTATACCATTATTATCACCATATCTGTTTTTAAAACGTTAGAAAATCTAAAGCAGATTATACATCCACTGGGGACCGACTACAATCATAAGTTCTGAGGAAGGTCATTTAGTCAGTTTTGATGCTGAAATTGATTTGACATTCATTAGACTATGTTGATTCCTAAAATGGCTTGGATGCTGCACCTAGCCTGATCCTACCAGACTCTGGTACATTAGCCTGGTCCTACCAGACTCTGGTACACTAGCCTGGTCCTACCAGACTCTGGTACACTAGCCTGGTCCTACCAGACTCTGGTCCACTAGCCTGTTCCTACCAGACTCTGGTACACTAGCCTGCTCTTACCAGACTCTGGTCCATTAGCCTGGTCCTACCAGACTCTGGTACACTAGCCTGGTCCTACCAGACTCTGGTCCACTAGCCTGGTCCTACCAGACTCTGGTCCACTAGCCTGTTCCTACCAGACTCTGGTACACTAGCCTGCTCTTACCAGACTCTGGTCCATTAGCCTGGTCCTACCAGACTCTGGTACACTAGCCTGCTCTTACCAGACTCTGGTCCATTAGCCTGGTCCTACTAGGCTCTGGTCCATTAGCCTGGTCCTACCAGACTCTGGTACATTAGCCTGGTCCTACCAGACTCTGGTACACTAGCCTGGTCCTACTAGGCTCTGGTACATTAGCCTGGTCCTACCAGACTCTGGTCCATTAGCCTGGTCCTACCAGACTCTGGTACATTAGCCTGGTCCTACCAGACTCTGGTACACTAGCCTGGTCCTACCAGACTCTGGTCCATTAGCCTGGTCCTACCAGACTCTGGTCCATTAGCCTGGTCCTACCAGACTCTGGTACACTAGCCTGGTCCTACCAGACTCTGGTCCACTAGCCTGGTCCTACCAGACTCTGGTACACTAGCCTGGTCCTACCAGACTCTGGTACACTAGCCTGGTCCTACCAGACTCTGGTACACTAGCCTGGTCCTACCAGACTCTGGTCCATTAGCCTGGTCCTACCAGACTCTGGTCCACTAGCCTGGTCCTACCAGACTCTGGTACATTAGCCTGGTCCTACCAGACTCTGGTACACTAGCCTGGTCCTACTAGGCTCTGGTACATTAGCCTGGTCCTACCAGACTCTGGTCCATTAGCCTGGTCCTACCAGACTCTGGTACATTAGCCTGGTCCTACCAGACTCTGGTACACTAGCCTGGTCCTACTAGGCTCTGGTACATTAGCCTGGTCCTACCAGACTCTGGTCCACTAGCCTGGTCCTACCAGACTCTGGTCCACTAGCCTGTTCCTACCAGACTCTGGTACACTAGCCTACTCTTACCAGACTCTGGTCCATTAGCCTGGTCCTACCAGACTCTGGTCCATTAGCCTGGTCCTACCAGACTCTGGTCCATTTCATTTGTAAAGAGAGTCTGGCCACTCTCCATTGACAAGTGTTAACTTCCTTGAAGGCGGGTAGATTAGCTAGACAGGTCGGCTAGTGCTTTATGTCCCTCTCAGCGATTACGGAACGACATGGAAGCCTCCTTGGACTTGCCCGTCCAATGTAAATACAGATAAGAAATTCTTCGCTTACGAGGATAAGTCAGATCATTGGCAGAGGTAATTTTGCACCAATGAGGACATATTTATGAATGAAGACATTAGTTTTAGCTAATAAAATACTTAAAACACTACACAGTGTACCTTTAAACACTGTTCTTCTTGTGTTCTTAACTCTGAAATTTGTGAGAAGTCTGACAGCTCTCTCTTGTCTGTGGTTGGTCAGTTTGCTGGCGGGAGGCGGAGGGAACCGACGTACAGCCAACGTGAAGGCGCACGGATTCGCCAACCTCTTCATCCTGGATAAGAAGGACCTGGCAGAGATCTTGGTGCACTACCCAGAGTCCCAGAAACTCCTCCGCAAGAAGGCCAAGTAAGACACGGTCCTGTCTCTGAAACACCCAACGCTGTATGAACAGAGAGAGAGAGGGAATCAGCTTTTATTTTTCTGCGTTTTGCTGGCTTTTTAAGGAGCGCTTGTTCTCAAAGTTGATACATCTGGCCTATATAACCACTAAGGCCTATATAAAAGAGACTTCAGATACAGTATTAGGGGACCACTAAGGCTTATATAAAAGAGACTTCAGATACAGTATTAGGGGACCACTAAGGTCTATATAAAAGAGACTTCAGATACAGTATTAGGGGACCACTAAGGCTTATATAAAAGAGACTTCAGATACAGTATTAGGGGACCACTAAGGCCTATATAAAAGAGACTTCAGATACAGTATTAGGGGACCACTAAGGTCTATATAAAAGAGACTTCAGATACAGTATTAGGGGACCACTAAGGTCTATATAAAAGAGACTTCAGATACAGTATTAGGGGACCACTAAGGTCTATATAAAAGAGACTTCAGATACAGTATTAGGGGACCACTAAGGCCTATATAAAGAGACTTCAGATACAGTATTAGGGGACCACTAAGGTCTATATAAAAGCATCCAAAAAGCAGCATGTCATGGGACCTTTAACTCATCATGTGTCTCTGTGTCGGTGCAGGACGATGTTGACGAAGGACAAGAAGCCGGATGAGAAGGGTGCGGCTGCAGTGGCGATGCAGGTCATCCCGCCCAGACCAGACACCCCCGAGATGTTCAAGGCGGCACTGAAGGTGGCGCAGCAGGAAGGAATAGAGGGCGTCTTCTCCAAACTGAGGAAAAGCTACGAAGCATCTGAGGTGAGACAGAAGTCCATGCGGCTCCGCTGAACGCCGGACGGTAGAATGTAACTAAGAACATTCACTCCAGTACTTGTACTTCAGTCCAAATGTTGAGGTACTTGTACTTTACTCGAGTCTTTTCTTTTCATGACACTTTCTACTTCTACTCCGCTACATTTCAGAGAGAAATATTGTACTTTTTTCAAGCCCATTTCCAATTTTTCCAAATCGAGGCACCAATCACAACCTCTGAGGTGGGCTTTACACCAATCACAACCGTTGAGGCGGGCTTTACACCAATCACAACCATTGAGACAGGGTTTACACCAATCACAACCATTGAGACAGGGTTTACACCAATCACAACCATTGAGACAGGGTTTACACCAATCACAACCATTGAGGCGGGCTTTACACCAATCACAACCATTGAGGCGGGCTTTACACCAATCACAACCGTTGAGGCGAGCTCTACACCAATCACAACCACTGAAGCGAGCTCTACACCAATCACAACCGTTGAAGCGAGCTCTACACCAATCACAACCGTTGAAGCGAGCTCTACACCAATCACAACCGTTGAGGCGAGCTCTACACCAATCACAACCGCTGAAGCGAGCTCTACACCAATCACAACCGTTGAGGCGAGCTCTACACCAATCACAACCGCTGAAGCGAGCTCTACACCAATCACAACCGCTGAAGCGGGCTTTACACCAATCTCTCTCCCCCTTTCCTGTCTGTACGCTGTCACTATCAAATAAAGGAAAAAGACCCAAAAAGTAATCTTGAAAAACAAAAGTAACATTTTAACTGCAAGACTTTTAGTTGTAACAGAGTATTATTACAGTGTGGTATTAGTACTTTTACTAATGAAGTTAGTAATGAAGTTACAGATTCCATTCATTCTTGCATAGTTACTAATCATTTTTAAACCAAATCAAAAGATTCTCCTCGGCTGTTCCAACGTTTTTGGTGAAAATTACAAAGTCGTAGAACTCAAAGCTGGTTCACGAAGAGCTGTGAACTTCACACAGTTGATAATAAATATGTTTCATATTGGAGAAAAATATAATGTGGGATCAAACTGAAAATGGGAAGAAAGGGAGCAGGACAAAGAAAAAGAATGATTGATTGATTGATTGATTGATCCACTCCTCTTGTCATCTTTTCCTTTTTCCTCCCTCCCAGGCTCTTCCCTCCATCTCTCCCTCTCTGAGGCCCCGCAGCTCTTCGCTTCCTCTCGCTCCGGTTCGGGACGCCGCCCCCACCGTGTCGGAGAGCACTGCCAGCCTGCTGATCGTCAGCATGACGCCACAACCAGAAGGAGGGGAGCTGCTCACGGTGGAGGAGAGGAAGGAGTGACAGAAGTATTTCAAGAAAAAAAGTCTTGAAAAAAGTTGAATATTTCAAGAAACATGTTGTGGAGAAAAGTCGTAATGTTTCACGAAAAAAAAAAGTGATATTTCAGGAATAACGGCATGAAAAAAGTCAAAATATTTTAGGAAAAAAGTCATGAAAACAAAGTTGAAATATCTCAATAAAGAAAGGAAGGAATGACAGGACGCTGCTGTCCCTACAGGAGAGACTCTGCTTCCCAGAATGCCTTGCAGCAGCCTCCAGAAAAGAGATGTGGGCAGAGAGAGAGAGAGAGAGAGAGAGAACAATAAAACCCCAGTGCATTCTGGTCTCTGGAGTTTCTCCATGTTGGGAAACATGTTGTCATCCTCCTGTTTTTTTGGCACATTTTGAAGTCCCACAGAGATGAATTCAGGACATAAATGAAGAATTTAAAGGCACAGTGGCAATAATATGACCCCTAAATTGCAATTAAGGATGGGTATTGACAGGGCTGTAGTACTTGAGTTGGGACCTGGACTTGAGTCGGGACTCGAGGCGCTTTTCTGTTGTCTTGGACTCGTTGGTATTTGGACTCAGACTTGTCTTGGACTCCATCGTTGGACTCGCCAAATATTCTAGTTGGTCTCGACCGAGTCCAGCACTATATGCATTTGTTCTAAAGTAACTTCCTCCTTCAAAACAAAACCATTAATGAAGCGTGTCAGAAAACAGGTATTAGTTTAATTCAAAATCCATCTAGAACAGGCGTTGTGATTGGTCGCCTGGTAAACACCTGGCTGCATCATATACCTCAATCATCAGGTATCTGTCAGTTTAATTTAGACAGACACGATGTCAGAGAGCTCGTTGCACTCTGGATTCTTCAGGACACATTTTAAGTAAATAATATGGCCTGATTTGAGCCTTTCTTTCTACGATCTTGACGGTCTATCATTTGGACTCAGTCTCGACTTGGACTCTAATAGTCTTGGTCTTGGACTCAGTCTTGACTTGGACTCTAATAGTCTCGGTCTTGGACTCAGTCTTGACTTTGACTCTAATAGTCCTGGTCTTGGACTTGTCTTGGACTCTAATAGTCCTGGTCTTGGACTTGTCTTGGACTCGATCTTGACTTGGACTCTAATAGTCCTGGTTTTGGACTTGCCTTGGACTCGGTCTTGACTTGGACTCCAATAGTCCTTGTCTTGGACTCGGTCTTGACTTGGACTCTAATAGTCCTTGTCTTGGACTCGGTCTTGACTTGGACTCTAATAGTCCTGGTCTTGGACTTGCCTTGGACTCGGTCTTGACTTGGACTCTAATAGTCCTTGTCTTGGACTCGGTCTTGACTTGGACTCTAATAGTCCTTGTCTTGGACTCGGTCTTGACTTGGACTCTAATAGTCCTTGCCTTGGACTCGGTCTTGACTTGGACTCTAATAGTCCTTGTCTTGGACTCGGTCTTGACTTGGACTCTAATAGTCCTTGCCTTGGACTCGGTCTTGACTTGGACTCTAATAGTCCTGGTCAGGCTTCCAGCCACTGACAATGAAATCCTAACGATACACATCCCTAATTGTGATTACACAACAGTTACCAAGAAAATAACAATTATAATCAAACTGTATTCATATTGTGAGACTCTCAAAATAAAAAATAATAAAAAAGCTAGTTTATATCCACTTCTGGGATTGCTCCGGTGCCGCGATAGATGTCTGTCCCCTTCCTGTGTCTTTGTGTTGGCGTTCTAAACTCCATGGGACTAATGGGGAACATGCCACTATCCCTGGGATGATCTCTCTCTCTGATATATAATCAGTCTCTTTCTCTCATCCTTCTACATTCTTTTTCACCCTTTCATTTTGTTGAATTGTATCATTTCTGTCAGGTCCATTAAAGTCGAGAACAACGCAGACAATAAAAATGTTTTAAGAAATTTCATTGAATAAATTATGAATTCAATTTGGTGGTATGGCTTCTGTTAAGAGGACAGCAGCAGCAGCAGCATTAGGGGACGCTCACACAGTTTAAGACTGGGAGAGCTTAACTATCCCCCCCATATGAACAGAGCAGCAACGATGATATAGAAGCATGACACAACAAGGTGGAGCTGAGGAGGTGGGTAGCAAAAATGTGAGCAGCAAGCATTTGTAGCAAACTAATGCTACGTTTACACGTGGCCGCCTATTTTCATAAATGGACATTTCAACCTCTCCCTTTTCAAAAATAATGTCACAATGCACAGCTGTCAGTTTTCAGAAAAGTGTTCGTTTCCATGTACCCGTGTATATATGTGCCGTCAATGCAGCCAAGAGCACGCCAGACCTGTAGGTGGCGGTGTAACGAGAAGCTCAAGCCCACGTTAGCCAATCAGAATCCCGAAAACAGCAACAACAGCAACCAATCACTTCCTATTTCTCTCTCGGCTGCCTAAACCTCCGTTTGTCTCAGTTTACGTGCAAGGGTGTTTTAATAAGTTTTTAGAAAGACTCCGTTTCAGAGGAGAATTCTCCGTTTGCGTGTAAACGAAAGGAAATGTCTCCGTTTGTAAAAAATAACCATGTACGTGTAAACAGGGTCTGAATCAGCTTTAAGGAGGGCGCCCTGATGTGTGTGGCCATTTAGCAGCGAGGGAAGTGATCAGCTGATGCAGCTCAGCTGATGCCACCGTGTTGTTGGCCAATAGCGGTCAGCAGCGTCGTGACTACTTGGCCTGGCAGAACATGCATTTGTGCTGCAGTTGCAGTATCAAAGGGACATTAAATATAATGTAAAACACATGTCTAATGGTAGAGGGTGACATATGCTGTACAGATTGTAAAGCCATTTGAGTAAAATGTGTGATTAATTATAAATTATTTATGAATTAAATTCGCTTGACCTTACTTGACTATAAGTGTAAATATCTGATCACATCACGCGGAAGAAACGTGTTTATATCTTTTCTCTCTTGGTTCTGTTCTGGTCTATATCAACGTTTCATTCACTGGATTGTTCCGGTGCCGCCGGTGCTTCTGCCAGATTTCCCCATTTTTAGGCTATGTTTAGACGGAAACGATCTGAAGAGAAAACTTAAAAGTGGCGTTGCGTGAAATCCAATCCACCAAGTCTCCCTCTCCTCTCCATAGTTGCGCGAAACGAACAACAAAAGCTGACAATTTAGTCTGGACAGAGGAGGAGGTGGAGTTATTGCTCCAAACAATGCACACACACACACACACAGTCAGACACACACACACACACACACACACACAGTCAGACACAGACAGACACACACACACACACACACACACACACACACAGTCAGACACAGACACACACACACACACACACACACACAGTCAGACACAGACAGACACACACACACACACACACACACACAGTCAGACACAGACACACACACACACACACACACACACACACACAGTCAGGCACAGACAGACACACACACACACACAAACACACACACACACACACACACAGTCAGACACAGACAGACACACACACACACACACACACACAGTCAGACACAGACAGACACACACACACACACAAACACACACACACACACACACACACAGTCAGACACAGACACACACACACACACACACACACACACACACACAGTCAGACACAGACAGACACACACACACACAAACACACACAGTCAGACACAGACAGACACACACACACACAAACACACACACAGTCAGACACAGACAGACACACACACACACAAACACACACAGTCAGACACAGACAGACACACACACACAAACACATACACGGCACACACACACACGCGGTGTGCACACACACTCACACACACACACACACGGAGCTTAGCCCCGCCCAAGACGATTGTGATTGGTTTAAAGAAATGTCAATAAACCAGAGCATGTTTTTCTCCCATCCAGGAATGCCGTGTGGACTCACCAGACCTTCCTCCGCCGCGCTGTGGAGGAGGGTCTGGCAGGCTACTCATCCAGCTAATGTTACACTGGACACCTTTGATGTAAATTTGAAGCTAACATCTCACAGTATCTTACTGATTTAATGTTGTACAGGATCATACTGTAAGTGGCAATGCATTCTGGGAGAAAATAATGTTACAGCACTATCTGCAAATGTTACAGATTATAGGTATTTACTGTTAACACTAATGCATCTTGGGAAAATAAAGGAAAAGGCAGGAATTACACTGCAGCCAGTATATTACTGTAAAATCTGCAGCTATTTTTAACTTAGCGCTGCGTCATCGGCACAGCTGATGTCATCCAAACATTTCCAGTAACAGAGAGAGAGAGACAAAGAGAGAGATAGACAGAGAGACAGAGAGAGAGAGAGAGAGACAGAGAGAGAGAGAGAGAGAGACAGAGAGAGAGAGAGAGAGAGACAGACAGACAGACAGAGAGATAGAGACAGAGGGAGAGAGAGACAAAGACAGAGAGACAAAGAGAGAGAGACAGACAGACAGAGAGAGAGACAAAGAGAGAGAGAGACAGACAGACAGAGAGAGAGAGACAGAGAGAGAGAGAGAGACAGACAGAGAGAGAGAGAGAGACAGCAAGAGAGACAGAGAGAGAGAGACAGACAGAGAGAGAGACAGAGATTTTTTTTTTTTGATTTTTACAAAACACTTTATTTACATAATTATAATTTGTGCAGGTTCACAAATAAATAAAGTGCTAATGCATTAAAATCTCAGAAAAATATTATCCGATAAAAACTTGTGCAAAAACCAGCTCATCATCAACCACAGAACAAACAATATCATTAAAACACCAACGTAGTTTAAAACCATCAATGTCTCCGATATGTTTGTAAAATCTAAACTCTAACCAGAGTCTGGCCCTGATGCTACAGAGCCAGACTGCCCTGGCCTCCTGCCCCTCCCTGTTCTCCACCCTGTTCTTTCTGGTAATATAAATTGCCATTTTTGCTTCACCTGAAAGGTAGTTCAGGAGCTGCCATTTGTCTTTTTGTGCCTTTTTATAAACAGCTCCCATAATAAAAACCCTCTCAGTAAAAACTACGTTAAAAAGACTAAAAACCAAAGTTAAAAGAGAGAAGAACTCAGTGAGTCTCTTACACTCAGTGAACATGTGGTACACAGTCTCTCGCAGGCTACAGAACAGGCACTGGCTAAGAACAGCTGGGTTAAGAACAGAGATAAAAGCATTGGAGGCGACAGCACCATGTAGAATCCTCCACTGGAGGTCAGCGCTCCGTTTTTTGAGGGGAGGCTTGTATAAAACCCTCCACTGGGGACAAGGATGTCCCCCCCCCAACCTGTCATTCCAGACAGTGGGGGGTCTGCCACTCAGTCCTTTTTTATTGATGGCTTTCACACAGTTCTGGTAGAGTGTCACTTTGTCTGCTCCGTGCAGGGTGAGCTTGCCCGGGCTACTGACAGCTAGCAGGGGGCCGGTCTCCTCTCCAAACTCTGGGCTCATGTAGACCTCTGGGAACGGGTCTGTGGGGTCTGGCATAGTCTCCCCCCGGCTGTACTCCATGAGGAGCATCCTCTCTCTCCCACTCAGCTTCTGGGTCCATAGGTTGAGGATTCGTTGTGTGACCCGGATGGAGGTCATTCCCAGCAGAGAGCCCAGAGCCCCGGCCCCCGATAGTCCAGGCCCCTGCTGCCTCAACCAGCTGCTGCAGGCTCAGGGTCCTGGATCGGGTTCAGGGCTGCCAGCAGCCCGGGCACCCTGCCGCAGATGTCCAGTCTGCTCCCGTTGACCAGTGGCTCCTTCAACAACCAGTGCAGAGAGTTAGACCTATCATTCAATGTACAGTTAAAAAGGGCCCACGATTTAAAAACGCCCTGATAAAAAGGAGGAAACCCACTTAACTTTAAAAATGTAGGATCAGTTAAGAACCGAGCAGCATCCAGCCCCAGTTTACTCACATGTCTGAGGATACAGCTGGTCACGTTCCTCCACACCAAGTCAGGCGGCCCTGTCAAAAACTTTTGTATGAACTGAAGCCTGAAAGTGGCCGTTCTGCTGGCCAGGTGGACAAGGCCCTGTCCCGCCTCCTCTCTTGGTAAAAACAGCACCCCCTGTGGCACCCAGTGTAGACCCCCCCAAAAAAAATCTACCATTTTTTTCTGTATTTGAGCTAGTAGACCTGACGGGGGGTCCACACAAGCTAAACGGTGCCACAAAAGGGATGCAACCAGATTATTTAAAACTAAAACTCTACCTCTATAAGACATCTGAGGGAGTAGCCACTTCCATTTGTTCATCTTATTTTCAATTTTGTCCATGACGGTCTCCCAGTTTCTCCGCACCATGACCTCGGTACCTAGAAACAGACCGAGATATTTAAAACCGTCCCTTTCCCAGATCAGGTTTTGGGGAGAACCGGGAGAACGTCATGCCATTCACCAACAGCGAGGGCTACACTTTTTTGCCAGTTCACCCTCGCTGCAGATAAAATATTAAAACCCAAAACAGTGTTTTCTAAAAATGTCCAACTCATGCTGACTCTTAATAAAAACAATGACGTCATCAGCATAAGCCGATAAAACCATGTTCTCACTAAAACCAGGTAAAATCAGACCTTCAATGTTGTGGCGTAGTCTGCAGAGGAGGGGTTCTAGGGAGAGTGCGTAGAGCATCCCGGACAGAGCACAGCCCTGCCGGACGCCTCTACACACTCTAAAAGGAGCACACAGACTGCCGTTAAACTTCAGCACACTCTCAACCTCACTGTACAACACCTGGATCTTGGCTATGAAACCAGCGCTGAACCCAAACTTCCCCATTACTTTCCAGCGGAAGCTGTGCTCAACGCGGTCAAAAGCCTTTTCCTGGTCTAGAGAAATCAGACCAGTGTTAAACCCCAACGAGATGGAGACCTCCAAAACATCCCGAATGAGGTGGACATTGTCCACCATGGACCTGCCGGGCACACAGTAGGTCTGGTCCCGATGGATGACCTGCTCCATAGCTCTCCCCAGCCTGGAGGCAAAGACCTTGGACAGAAGCTTGTAATCCACACACAGCAAAGACACAGGGCGCCAGTTTTTTATGTCCTGTAGGTTTCCTTTTTTAGGCAGCAGCGTAACAACTGCCCTGCGGCAGGACATGGGCATGGAGCCAGAGGCCAGACTTTCATTAAAAACATCTAAAATATCGTGTGAAAAGATGTCCCAGAAGGCTTTAAAAAACTCGACTGTAAGGCCATCAATGCCTGGGGCCCGTCTCCCCCTGCATACTCTGCAGGGCAGCGTGGACCTCCTGCAGTTGAATGGGCGCCTCAAGACAGGAGTTGGTCTCCGCAGAGACCTGAGGTAGCCCACTCAGGAACTCCTCCTGTAGAGCCTCCTGCTCCTCGTACTCACTAGAGTACAGAGAGGAGTAAAACTCCACAGCTCGCCTTCTTATCTGCCTCGGCTCCATGATCTCCTGCCCTGTGTCTGAGAGCAGTGTGTGGATTACCCGCCTCCGCCCATTCTTCCTCTCCAGGCCGAAGAAGAAGCTAGAGGGAGCATCCATCTCAGAGATGGTCTGGAATCGGGACCTGACCAGTGCACCCTGTACTTTAACGTCTAGCAGGTCTGCTAAGGCTAGCTTTTTGATTTTGAGGACTTCAAAATGTCCTCGATCTCCTGTGGACTCACTTAACTTCTCTAGTTCCACTATATCACTCTCCAGGTCCTGCATAGATCTGGTGATGTCACGTGTGACGTTGAGGGTGTGCTGTTGACATAAAAGCTTAATTTCCGTCTTACCATGGTCCCACCACTGCCTAAGACTGCTAAAATCACTCTTTCTCTGTCTAAAAATATTCCAAAAATAAATAAGGACCTCTCTAAAATATTTGTCAAAAGTTAAAACCGAGTTAAAATGCCAATAAGCACTTTTCGGTTTCACATCTCTTATAAAAACATGACATAGAACCAAAGAGTGATCAGTAAAAACAGCAGGAACAATATTACACCCTTTAAAAAATATTAAAATGTTGTTTAAAACAATAAATACGATCAAGTCTGGCTGAGGAGATCCTACTCTCTCTGAGGTGAGACCATGTGTACTGTCGGCAGTCTGCATGCATCCTTCTCCATACATCCACCAGGCCATAGGTGGAGACCAGCTGCCCCAGAGCATGCTGGGAAGCTGGATGCGGCTCTGCATGGTTACGATCTAAAAGAGCATTTGCAGTACAGTTAAAATCCCCACCCAAGAATAAAAAATCCTCCGATGCACAATCATTTAAAACCCCACCTACCTTTTCTAAAAGATCTTTCTCTCTGCACCGGTTGTTGGGGCATAGAGGTTAATAAAAACAGCCGTAAAATGATCAAACTGAGCTTTGACTAAAAGCAGCCTCCCCTCCATAAAATGCTGGACCTCCAGTGAGACCGGAGAGAAAGTTCTGGAGAAGAGGAAGCCCACTCCTCCACTCAGAGAGGAGCCATGGCTCAGGATGGCTTCCCCTTCCCATTCTCTCCTCCAGTCGGCCTCGTTGCTGCTGTCACTGTGAGTTTCTTGTAAAAATAAAACATCAATGTGTTTCATTCTCATGGTTTCATAAATGCTGGCTCTTTTAGTGACATTCCTAGCTCCATTTACGTTCAAACTTCCAACTTTAAAAACATCCATAATAAATGAAATGTTAAAAGCAACAACAATAAACAATAAATTAATAAACATTGGAGCGTATTTCATCATCTACACTGTAAAAAGACTATTGTAGATTTTACAGTAACTTACTGGCAGCAGGATGCCAGTAACTTACTGTAAAAGTACTTACAGTAATGGTACTGTATAGTTATTTACAGTAGTTATCCTATTACTGTATAACCATTTACAGTATTTATTTACTACTGTATATTAATTTACAGTAGTTATCCTATTACTGTATATGAATTTACAGTACCTATCCATAATATTGTATCTTCATTTACTTATTCCTATTTTAGCATTCACAGTACTTCTATGTTTACCTCTACAATATAATTTTCAATGATTTACACATTTACCAGTATGTGTGTTACAATATTACTTTATTAAAAAGTGAATCTCATTTTACAGTAACAACAACCTGGGGCTTATGGAAAGAGTGGGTCTGCACTCTGTAGGCAGTCAAAAGTTGGAAAACGGAAGCTAACAACATGAACATAATGTGTGTGTGTGTGTGTGTGTCTGTGTATATGCGTGAGTGAGTGTGTGACTGTGTATATATGCGTATGTGTGTGTGTCTGTGTGTATATGCATGTGTGTGAGTGTGTGTGTGTGTGTGTGTGTGTGAGTGAGAGAGAGAGAAAGATGATAAAAAATGGAATAAAGTGTTATGGAGATAAAATGTACTGAACTGAAATCAACAGCATTAACATAAACAAGTGTTTTAGAGAGAGAGAGAGAGACGGAGGGAGAGAGAGAGAGGGAGAGAGAGAAAAAAGCTAGCTACAAATGAAGTAATCATAGTATACAAGCCATACACCAAGTATCTTCACATAGGCTTTAAAATGCAGCTATATGATGACATGTTTGGTTCAACAGTGTTCTGCTTTCTTGGGAACTTGAACATAACAGAAACTAGGGCTTTTATTATTTATCACGATTATTTGTTGATTTTAACTAAAACTAATTTTATTGTCACTGGCTAATTGTAACTGCTTTCACATCAATATTGTGCTACATTCCTCCTTTATTGAAGAATACTATGATGGAGCCATTTCAGCTGTTGTGGGACCGCTTTTCACACGTGAGTTTGCGGTGAAAAGATAAACGCAATTTTCTGTTCACGTTAACGGCGGATGTTAAAATCCGGTGCCAATAGGGCGGTATCTACCGGACGAAATAGCAACGCGGATTACGGTACCACTCAAATGTCTGATGCTCCAAAACAGACGTTACAGGCAACATAAACATCGCTGCATGTCACGCTAGTAAACAATAATAAAACGTTACACAGCAGCTAACGTTAGCCTACCATTAGCTACAGTAGTAACTGGATTAAACACGGCTAAAATGCTCACAGCTTAACGGTGTAGTGTGACTGTATTTCACTGGAGAGGATTCCAACAGCAGGATGTACAACAGTCTGCCGCTAAAGCTACGAGCAGAACGGAATCCCCTATAACACAAATAGGCAACATCATCTTAGCAAATTTGCCCCATTGGCCAGATATCTGGTGATTTAGGAGGCCATTTGAGTATTATTGTGTGTGTGTGTGTGTGTGTGTGTGTGTGTGTGTGTGTGTGTGTGTGTGTGTGCGTGTGTGCGAGTGTGTGTGCGCATGCGTACGTGGGAAGCCAAAATCGTGATCGTGATTAAAATTTGATTAATTGTGCACCCCTAACAGAAACACACAATTATCATTCTAAACATGTATCAAATGTATCATTTTCAGTAATTTTCTCATTAACTCAAAATCCACCAGCTCTCTTATAAATGCAGCCACAACAGGGTTGAGGTTGGCATTCTTTCGTTGCACCGTCTTTCCTGTCCGTCGGCTGATCTGTGTTCTGGATTGGCATTTCGAGCCTTCGGGATTGATCCTGACAATGAATCTGCAAGAATAAGGGGGGGCGCAATAGACTCTCAAACCAGTGCTTACCACTTATTTTCTGCTTAAGGCCAAGTATTGACAAGATATGAGAGCACAATATCTCTAATATCTTTAAATTCAGCCAAAACATAAAAGCACAACCTGGAGTTATCCTAGAATTATCCTGTTATGAATAATTAAGTTCATAATGGACAAACCTCTGAATGAACTCAAGAGTATTCTCTGCTTCTGTCTGATACTGGATGTTGAACGAGTAGAAGCAGCTGAATAGGGCCAAAGCAGAATCAAAGTCTGGCAGCTCCTGGGGTCCGATGATTACCTTGCCATCGACGGTGAGCATCCAACCATTGGCCTCGAGAACGGAATCCCCTATAACACAAATAGGCAACATCATTTTAGCAAATTTCCCCCATTGGACAGATATCTGGTGACATAGGAGGCCATTTGAGTATTATTTTATGTGTATGTGCGTGTGTGTGTGTGTGCGCGCGTGTATGCCTTACCGAGAGCAATCAGCCTTGGGGTGCTAGGAGCAGAGAGACTGCGGTTTATGTCTGCTGCAGTTGTGGTCAACTAAGAGCAACAAACAACAACAAAAGAGAGCAAATTTCAATACAAAGACGACATAATTGTGTCATTTTTTACAGTAGCCTATTTCCTATGGGATCCTCTTTTTTTAACACACGGGCATAAAAGCACATTAATTATATCTTTTAAAAAAAGCAAAGGCATGAAAAGCTTACATCTGCCGGAAGAAACAGAGCATCAACATCTTCTTTGAAGAATGCCATTGTGGTGAGAGTGCATGCCACACCATGGTTGACTTTGTCGCAGCCAGCCTTTTCTATGTCCTGCAAGACTTTTCTGACTTCTTTGTTCCACCTTGCAAGCTGACTCTGGAAGAAATGAAGAATCTTCTTCCCTTTGGTTCCGAGACAGCCGACAAATCTTGCATCAATGTCAATACCAGTCAATGTTGCAAAATTATTACAGAGAAATCTCTTCAGGAAGAGAAATGGCCACTTTTCCTGAATTTCATCCATGCTGGGTGGAGGGTTGGCATTAATAGTGTAGCGCTGAGAGGCATATGTTTTTATCATGTACTCTTCCACCCAGGCACGCTCTGCAGCTCTGGGTCCCTCTACTGAAAATAGCTCCACCATTTCCTTTCTTTTCCCTTCAACTGATTCTGGGGTTTCTCCTTGAGGGAGGTCAATAGGGTGCCAATTAACACATCCATAGCTGTCAGTTTTTGAACATTTGGATGGAATGGGCTCTCATTGCTGGATGCAGTCTCGCAAGTAGCATGTTGTTTTGGCCTCCTAACACAAACTAATGTGTTGTCACGATTTACATGGTCAATCCGAGTTTTTATTTGATTTAAAAGGGACCCATAGCCACAGCCAATTAGCTCTCCTTCAGCTGTGACGTCAGCAAAGCTCTTTGGGTGTTTCTCAATCACTTGTCTGGCTATTTCAAAACACTGGTTCCTTGTAGGGTTCAAGCATTTCTCTTGTATCGCCTGTACAATAATTCTGACCATACTCAGATGTTCTTGTTTCCTCGGTCTCAGGCCTTGAGCAACACATTACCGCAAATTTGCTGGCATTTTCTGCCATGGAATTTCAAAGGAGGACATCCAGTCAGGCCTTTGGACAAGCGTTGGTGGGCTTGAGAGTGAAGGGCTTGGAGGCAAAGAGCCTGCTGAGGTGTGGATCTGGCAAGATGGCAAGGTGTCTTCTGTATCAATCAATTGTCCTGAAATAAAAATGAAAGTTATGTCATTGTAAAAATCACTTAAAGCGCAAGTAAGTCGGAAACCCCCGGAAGCAAGATTACATTAAATTACATTAACCTTTTACATTAAAAAGTCTACCGAGTTTGACTGGATTTGACCTCATATGTGTTTGCCACAGCCTAACCCACTGCAAACAAACTATATACAAATATACAATTGCTACCAACAGAACTGCCAGACGCAAACTTCTGTTTTCCAACACCACTAACCAAACTTCTTCACCAACAGAATGTGTAAATACTGATGAAATTGGATGAAAGATTTTGACCTGATTGTTATCAGATTTGTGGCTACTGGCTTTTTCAAAATGTTCTCCATCCTACAATTTTTTTTTCTTTTTTTTTAAAGCTAGTATTGAAATATATTGAATATTGTAGACCTAATGTGTATGTTAGAACCTAATCCATTGCAAACAAACTATATACAAATATACAATTGCTACCAACAGAACTGCCATTACATAAATATTTGTTCTACTACTATGGGGCTAACAGTTCGATGTCCTACTTTCACTTAACTACGGTGCCATAAAGTCTAGACTCAATCAGATGTCCGTGATCTGCGTAACGACAGTACAGTGGGACGTTTGCCTTTAACAGAGCGACAGTAATAATCTAACATACCATCATTACTGATTTTAAACTACATTCTCCGTTATATTTGCACTGAATAACGCATTCAATAAACCGAAACATAACTCTTACAGCACACATGAACAGATGTGCAATATTAGCTCACACATAAAATAGCACCCTCGTGAATTAGCCAACTGTTGCTAACTCATAAATCCTGCATAACATCGTCCCGTACCTACAGGACATCAGACTTACTTATTGATGCACAGCAGTGTCCATAAACTTAGTCCAATGAGGGGAGAAAGGAAAGTGTGACAGTGTTCTACGTTAACGCCTTTTCTCTCTCAACTACCGCATGCTTAATTGCGTTAATAGTCCAGGGCTACTACTGACAGGGAGAGAGAGAGAGACTGTATCACTAACAGCCAATCCAGTCTGCTCAAAGCGATGGTCTTTTTCACAAATAGGTTGCACGTAAGGGGGAAAAAAAAAGTATCTTCCACTTAAAAGGCCCTATGTTGCACTGTGTGCAGCACAGCGCAAATGTCAATTTCCCTTCCCGCGCCTGTGAATAGGATTAGCGTGTGTTTGTCTGACAGGGTGTGGGGCGTGGCATCACATTGGTGGCTCTCCATCGTGATGTTGGCCAGTCTTCACAATGGACGATGATGTCGTCCATCAGCACAACCCTAACTACTGATGAAATTGGCTGAATGATTTTTTTTTGTGGATTCTTACCTGTGGTTTTGAGATTGTACATTAGTCTCCTTACAGCAACAGGAGGGATGACACCCTCAATATCCTCAATGGAAAGAAACTGAAGGTCAGAATGCTCTTTCAAACCCCGAGTTGCTAAATGTGTCAACAAGTTGTTGAATTCGCTCTCTGAAAGTGAAGGTAGTGCCTTCGTGAGCTCCTCCGCCACAGACGCCATTTACCTGAGACAGACAGAGTGATGCAAAGGCACAAGATTAACATCAAATCGTCGGTACAAAGACAATGGATAGTAATCTGCAAGGTTCTCCACACTTACACACACATAAGAATCTGACTCAAGGAGACATTGTACACCAAGGTCAACTAAGGGTACTGACTGTTGTTTCTCTAGCACAAAATAGACATTAGATAAGTCAGTCAGTATCAGAGCAATTTTCCCAAAGGTATAGCCCATATCACTGTCTTCCATAGCCACAACCATATTTTTCTGGTACTTGGTGCCCTTGTAGGTAACAGCAGATGTCACTACTGTGGTCTCATGGATGTTTCTCAACATTACAGCTTCCTGGATGCCATGGTTATATAAATGCCTATCAAACTCATCTGCTTGCTGCATTTGTAGAGTTGGTGAAAATAGACAACCAGCCTGAAGATAAGCTTGTAGAAGCTGGTGCCTCTCTGCCAGAGTACTGTTTAAGTTCTTGAAGTTATGCAGCTTCCTCGCACACTGTTTAAAGTATGTATGTTTACTTTCAAAACGCAAAGTCCACAATCGAATTAATGGGCCAAAATGCAGAATGAGCTCAGGGTAATGCATTAAGAAATGGTGCTTTGGCTTCAAAGTTACAGCTGGAAACAGTGTAGCTCTAGACATAATATACTGCTCAATGAGAACTTTTAAATATGCTACCTGGTTTGCATGGATTTTAGGGGCGGTCACCATATTAACTATCTCTCGCAGCAGCAGGCACAACTGCCAGATCTTATCCTCCAAAGGATTTTTAATGCGATCACCAATGAACAATGGGAGTAACCGGAGCAAACACCAGTTCTGAGATGCATTACCCCCCCAATGTTAGATTGTCTGCCCGCAATTCACGTGGTTTGTTGTTGATATCAGTCCCAGCATATTTAAAAGATGCAATGTTTCGGTTTAGCTGGGTGTACGTAAAATGCTTTCCTACAGTGACGAGCTCCCTGATGAATAGAGATAGATCTGCAGAAACTACACCTTCATAAAGGTCATGTCCTAAGCATGGTGGAAGTCCTGGGTCACATACATGAAAGTGTTTAAGGCTATTAAACACAGAGTCAAATTTTATGCCGTAAGCATTAGCTGATTGAGGATTGGTGGAAAGTTCATGAACTGAGTTCATATAACTTTGCTTTGTCCGTGGTAGGCCTAATTCTGTTGGAGAATTTTGAAAAGTGTCTCTGTCAATACAGCAGTAGCGACAGAAATGTGTACTTCTGCTGAAGTTTTCTGTGAAGCCTCCATTCATGTGTGACCCAAGGTTGTCTCCTGCTATTGCAAGCACCGCCCCTTGTATGATTTCACCACTGTCCAGTGTGAGCCCTGCCTCTTCAAGATCCCTCAAATCTCTTACAAGAGGACCAAACACTTTCTCTTGGCCAAAAAAGGCCAAATCCACCTCCTTACAAAGCATAACAAGCTGTATGGGGTCTATTGAGGACCTATTATGAGGAGAGATCTCTGACAGTGACATGTAAACAGCAAGTTGCTTATGCTTTTTTCTCCCTGAGCCCAGAGGATTTACCACTTCAAATGAGTCCTGATATAGGATAATGGATACCGAAGGCGCACTGGGTTGAAAAATGGCCTTACTCTCGAAATACCTGCCATCCCTTACATCCTCCAGCAAATGTGGATCATGTGATTTTGCTGTCTTTGCTTCAGCGTATTGTAACTTCATAGACTCATGACTCATTAGTGCTTTAATTGTTTCTGCAATTGGCACATACTGACTAAAGCAGTCGTTTCCTTTTGAATTTTTTCCTAAATACACTTGTTTGGGTGGCACATAATTCAAATTATTTTTGAAATAAGTTTTGCGTGTACCATCAGACCGGAAAACTCCCTAATTATATAATCTTAATAGATTACTTTTGTTTAGATTTCCAATTATGGTATTAATATCAGTGACAGAAATATTCAATTTCATTAATTCATCTCGAAGAGAATGAAACATGTTCTCCACATTACTATCATGAACTCCCTGAAACTCTTCAATCAAACACTGTATAGTGGTGGCTGGAAGAAGCATTTTTGCTTGCATTCTCAAATAGAACAATGCCAGATTGGTCAGAAAGGTGCCCTCTCCCTCATTCCCTTCAGGATCATCATTCACTCCTTCAAAATGTGTATAATTGTTCTCGCAGTTGCCCTTAGTCAAGTGTGAGGCATCATTACCAGGGGGGCCTACTTGAACAGGGTTTTCTAAACACTGTCGGTGTTTTCTAGTTACATGTGATATGTAGGATGACCTAATTCGGAAATGCTTCTCACAGTTCTCAAAGGGACATCTGACCGACTTCCCATCTCTGATGTGCCACTTTAAATGGTTGTACAAGCAGGGTAAACTGTCAAGTGTTTGCCTACATCCCTCCACCTGACAAATTACCTCGCTTGATGGACCAGCCCTAGCTGACAATGAATCCTTAGATGGCGGGGAATGTTTCCGACGCATGTGAGATTTCAAGGCGTGGAGTGTCCGAAAAGTACACGGACATGTCTGCAAACCACAACCAAACCTGAAATTTGCGAGATTACCATGTGTTTTTACATGCTGATAAAATCTCGGAAGCGATGTTAGATTTATGTTACACGTTTTGCACACAAATGGCTCGACCATTGTGGCAGAAAATGCTTACAGGGGTCACTAACGTTACACTAAATCCTGCAGCAGCCCACCACGAGGCACCTGCAGTAGCCACCACGAGGCACCTGCAGTAGCAACAGAATAGCCTAGCTACAACCAGTTTACATTCACTTGAGCCTCACACGGGGATGAAACCACAAAAGAATACTGAGAAATAAAATCTATCTCAACCGTTCACGCAGTGCACGTACCCTTTTTTAAAAAAAACAACTCATTCCTATTGGCCATTTCCCCCGCGCAAATGTATTACTGTAAATTGATAAACAGTACATAACTACTGTAAAAAAAAATAGCCATATTTTTCCCATAAGGCTTGGCGGTTAGCAGTAATGTACTGCTTTTAATTATTACAGTATATTAATGCCCTTATTGCAGTATAATACTGTTACAATTACGAAAAACCGTTACAGTGTAGACGTAGTTGTTTTTTAACTTTAAGCACAAGTTTTGTTAATCTAAAACCCTCTTGGACTGTGATTTCAGAAACCTCCTTCCGGCTGTTGTGAAATCTAACGGAGGAGCAGAAAAGAACCAAATCGGGAAAAAATTCCTCTATTTTTACACCTTGCTGATTCTTTGTTTGTTTTAGAAAACACTTAATTTCCTCAGCAGTATAGAACTTCCTCTGTTGACTGCTGCTATAATTGGGAACTTCACTTTCATCAGACACACCTTCATCACTCTCACTACCATCCGTACACACCTTCCTCACACTCTCCTCACTCACTCGGCTCGCTTTAGCCTCACTGGAGGCACTGGTAGTGTTCCGTCTGCGTTTTACAGGTAGTTTGGATTTAACTACAGCCTCTACTTCCTCCATCACTACTTCCTCCAGCACCACCTCCTCCAGCACCTCCTCCTCCAGCACCACCTCCTCCTCCAGCACCTCCTCCTCCAGCACCACCTCCTCCTCCTCCCGCACCACTTCCTCCTCCAGCACCACCTCCTCCAGCACCTCCTCCTCCAGCACCACCTCCTCCAGCACCACCTCCTCCACCACCTCCTCCTCCAGCACCTCCTCCTCCAGCACCACCACCTCCTCCAGCACCTCCTCCTCCAGCACCACCTCCTCCACCACCTCCTCCTCCAGCACCACCTCCTCCAGCACCACCTCCTCCTCCAGCACCACCTCCTTCACCACCACCTCCTCCAGCACCACCTCCTCCAGCACCACCTCCTCCAGCACCTCCTCCTCCAGCACCACCACCTCCTCCAGCACCACCTCCTCCTCCAGCACCTCCTCCTCCAGCACCACCACCTCCTCCAGCACCTCCTCCTCCAGCACCACCTCCTCCAGCACCACCTCCTCCTCCTCCAGCACCTCCTCCTCCAGCACCACCTCCTCCACCACCTCCTCCTCCAGCACCACCTCCTCTACCTGTTCGCTCCACCTAACGCTGCGGCTTTGCTCACCTACCGTTTCCTTTCCCTCCTCAGTCTGTACCTCCCCTGTCTCCCCAGACTGTCCCCCCTGTGTGTCCCTGAGCTCACCTGTCCGTTCCCCAGACACCCCTTCACCTGTTTGTTTTTTTTCTTTTTCTTTTTCTTTCTCCTCACCCACTAAACTACTCTCATCTTCACTCACACTCTCACTCACAACATCCACACTAACACCCGGTGTATTTACAGTACTACTCACCCGGTGCGTCCGGTCAGACACGGCATCGGCACGCCGCTGTGCAGCGCGCGGAGCGGCCATCGGCCGCTCGGAGGCGGCAGCCGGCCCCGAGGCAGCAGCCCCCCCACACGGTGGGGGGTCCGCCGCCCCGGCAGCGGACCGCTGGGCATCCGCCCCTCCCTCCCCCGGTACCCCCGGGGGAGGGAGCAAAAATCACGTATTCATAATCATCTACTTTAACATGGAACCGGAGGTTTAACTCCTCGTCCCGATGGTTCAGTATCATATACAGCTGTCTACGGTGAGACACCACGTGCTTCAGCAACGGAGATTTACATCCAGACAGGATCTTCTTAACGGGGGAGACTATCTTCCCGTGTCTGGACAACTCTCTGCTGAGGAAGCCATCAGAGATGAACGGTGGGACGTTGGACAGGACCACCTTAGTGGCCGGTTGTGTGAGCGGTAGCACCTGTACAAACATTTCACACACGGTGATGCCCGCCTCGATAACTTGGTTCACCTTCTCCTCCCGGTCCAGGAAGATGACCACGGCGCCGTTCATCCGAGCGGCCGACATAATACTACCGAGCCCGACCTTCTCCCCCCACAGCTAGACTAATGTCCTCCACGCTGCACGGGAAACTAGGTCAGATCTTAATGCCATGTTTCCTGGTGAGCGTGGAGAACCCCTCTCCATTCACCATGGCGGCTGCACGCCGACCGGCGAGACGCCGGCAGGAGTCAAAACCACCCAAATAAACCTAAACTAACCACCAAAACGTACTACAAATGAAAGATAAAGTGACCTACACCGTTAAACTAAACAATACTAAATGAAAATATCAAACAAAGAAAAAAGAAAAGTAAGAAAAACCTACAAATCCCCACAGCTCACTCACACACGCTCTCAACTCAGAGAGAGAGAGAGAGAGACAGAGAGAGAGACAGCAAGAGAGACAGAGAGAGAGACAGAGAGACAGAGAGAGAGAGACAGACAGAGAGAGAGACAGAGATACGGAGAGAGAGACAGACAGAGAGAGAGAGACAGAGAGAGAAAGAGACAGACAGACAGAAAGACAGAGAGTCAGACAGACAGACAGAGAGAGGAGAGAAAGAGAGAGACAGACAGAGATTGAGAGACAGCAAGAGAGACAGACCGGCAGACAGAGAGAGGGACAGAGACAGGCAGCAGACAGACAGACAGATAGACTGAGAGAGAGTCAGAGAGACAGACAGTTGTAAAAAATATATGAATCACTTGATATATTAATACGTTGGAGAGTTTGTGTGTTCCAGTGTTACTGATTTATCTCCATGAATAAAAATGTTTATAAAAAACAGTTTTTGATTTAATTCTCACTCGTAGCCCTGATTTTGATAAAGTTCTATATACAGTAACTGTAATTAATTATTATTATTATTATTATTATTATTATTATTATTAATGTTACTAATGCTAAATATGTCTTTTTGCTCTGTTAATATCTGATGTGAGATAAAGAAAATGTAAATAAATGATGCAAATATAACTTTTTATCCACCCAGACAACGTGCACTACACTTTCAAATGAGGCCACGCCCCTTTAGGAGACAGACAGACAGACAGACAGAGAGAGAGTGATAGAATAAGAGAGACAGACAGGCAGAGAGACAGACAGACAGAGATATAAGTTTAGTTTGGATGTATTGGTGTATATAGATCTGTGTTGTTGGTCAGTGGTCAGACGAAGGACCTCCAGCTCTGTAGTGATGAAACTGCTGAGTCATGCTGTCTCTGTTTCTCTCTGTAGTGATGAAACTGCTGAGTCATGCTGTCTCTGTTTCTCTCTGTAGTGATGAAACTGCTGAGTCATGCTGTCTCTGTTTCTCTCTGTAGTGATGAAACTGCTGAGTCATGCTGTCTCTGTTTCTCTCTGTAGTGATGAAACTGCTGAGTCATGCTGTCTCTGTTTCTCTCTCTGCTCCATCCAGCTGTGGTCGGTCTCTTATTGGTTTCCAGTTTCCACTGTCGACCGCTCAATACCTC
>CM046787.1:45136957-45209457 GCA_025617405.1 Perca schrenkii
ATTTTTTTCCCAGCCCTAACTGTGTGTGCATATTTCAACAGTGACATTGTAAGTGAAGTGAAGTTGTGTCCTGTTCTCTTTATTTATGTTATGCTGTCCAACCAGTAGAACATGTCCTGTTCTGTAGATATCGTCCTTATTTATATATTTTATAACTGTCCAACCAGTAGAACATGTCCTGTTCTGTAGACATCGTCCTTATTTATATATTTTATAACTGTCCAACCAGTAGAACATGTCCTGTTCTATAGACATGGTCCTTATTTATATATTTTATAACTGTCCAACCAGTAGAACATGTCCTGTTCTGTAGACATGGTCCTTATTTATATATTTTATAACTGTCCAACCAGTAGAACATGTCCTGTTCTGTAGACATGGTCCTTATTTATATATTTTATAACTGTCCAACCAGTAGAACATGTCCTGTTCTGTAGACATGGTCCTTATTTATATATTTTATAACTGTCCAACCAGTAGAACATGTCCTGTTCTGTAGACATGGTCCTTATTTATATATTTTATAACTGTCCAACCAGTAGAACATGTCCTGTTCTGTAGACATGGTCCTTATTTATATATTTTATAACTGTCCAACCAGTAGAACATGTCCTGTTCTGTAGACATGGTAGACATTTATATATTCATGTTGGACCAGTCCAATATGACAGTCAGTTGAAATAAACCTTGTGTTGTATTTGTTAAGACTATTTTGATGCATTTTCCTGTAACTTTTGTAATTTTACATATGTTTAAAAATATCGAAATTAATGTTTATCGTAATATCATCACATTTTGTCAATATCTTGCAACCCTAGTCCAAACCTAACCAAACTGGGACCGTTTCCCAACGATACCCACGTGCTTAAAACTGGGGGGGGGGGGTAAACCAGCGTCTGATTTGGAGGACTGGTTGGGAGTCCTTGGTGATACAGAGTCCTAACCAGTCAGCACTGAGTGACGTGGCTGCTGCTCTGAGACACACACACACACACACACACACACACACACACACACACACACACACACACACACACACACACACACACACACACACACACACACACACAGCACACACACACACACACACACACACACACACACACACACACACACACACACACACACAGCCCTGCTATTCTCTTAAAGAGAGATGCTAGAACGAAGCAGACACACAAGTGCACAAGTAGAAATCCTCCCAACAGTGTAAGCTCTGTGTAGAGTACACACAACTAGGGCTGCACAATATGTTTTTTTTTTATCGTTATCGTGATATCAACTGGCACCATAAAAGACATGTAGAGACTTTTTTAGTTAATTGAAAGAGTATCGGTAGAAAACTCCACTTCACTCCACTTTTATGTTCAATCCAATGTTCAATTAGTTCAATAAAAGAGTCAGAAATGAAACTGTTAGTTTGTCCGAAGGGAAAGAGTTGCTTATTACTTTTATTAAAATCTATTTGAGCTTTTGGATGTGAGCTGCAGCAGTTTGTCTGACATGAAGAGAAAGTTGTGTTTCTGTAAACAGTTTAACCATAAACACACAGTTTGACTCTGCAGTAGAAAAGTCCCAGCAGCAAAGCATGCTGGGAGTATTTCACGGATTAAATCTGTGTTGATCTTCACGTTTGACTTGTTTTCTGAACCGGACTTTCTGGTCCGATGGGACTCTGACACCCAGCTTCCTACTGGCGTCTCAGTGTAAGGTATTGACGGCAGAATAGGCTCCAGAATATTTCATTCAGTATTGACCAGTGCAATATTTGAATTTTTATTTTTCTTAAATTACATTCATATCTCCATTTATTTCCAAACCTAGAGTCTTTCAAACATCAACATGTCATTTATTAAATGTATTCGTGTCTAAACGACATAAAAACATCTTTTCCTTTTCTATTTTGCCTGGAAACGCTTCCAACACGCTTGCTTGTTGCGTGCAAAATAGGCGTCGGTTCTATTTGTAGCGTGCACGTGTTTTCGGCGCCTGAGACGTGCACGCTCTAACCTGTTACATGGGAGCCGAAATAAAAAACGGACATGCCACGCAGCCAGTGTGCATGAGGCATAATAATAATAATAATAATAATAATAATAATAATAATAATAATAATAATAATAATAATAATAATAATAATAAAAATAATAAATAAAAAAAATAAATTAATAATAAGTGAAACAGGAGCAGAATGTAGCGCTTTGTGTGAGAACCCTGGCGTGTGTTGTGTGAAGATGGTGGTCCCGGTGTGGGAGAAGAAGAGGGGGCCCAATAAAAGGATCAAAATAGTATCAAAATATATTGCAATATATTGAATCGTGACACATGTATCGTGATAGTATCATATCGCCAGATTCTTGCCAATACACAGCCCTAGTTTGGTACTGAAACCTGACTCAACTATGGAACTGGTCCCTACGCAACCAGTAGGAATCAGAACACAAATTTTGGTTCCTCATTTCGGTTCCACTTAATGTGTCGACTGAAATATTTTCCCTCTGTCACTCCGAAAAGGACGTAAAAATCTCACCCTTTCTCTGTAGTCTACTGTTAGCTAGCTACCGTAAATGTAGGTTACTTTTAAAATGTCATATTAGGAATCTGAATCGTTTTAAAAGTACCGGTTCGGCATCTGAATCGTAGAAAACGCCCAACCCTACTTATTGGGCTCTTGCTTAGGATCAGTGTTATTCCAATTTAACAAATGCACAGGGGATATATAGGTCTTTTTATTGGAGTCAGACACATTGTCCCAAAAGGGGGGGGACACAGAGGAGGGAATCCCTAACAGTGGGTCAGCAGAATCAGCCCTAACGAGTCCTTTTTTTTGTTGTTTTTCCAAGGTTGACGGGAAGACAACACAAGGGTTAAACCTACTCCATCTGTAAAGTGTCCTGATATAACTCTTGTTATGATTTGATAATAAATACAATTAAATTGAATTGTAACGTTCCAGACTCAAGCTTCCTCTCCTCCTCCCAGTCTTTAGTGACGTTTAACTCGCTCACTACAAAGCCGTCTCAAACGGTAACTACAGGCCTGTGATGTGTTCACTGGCCTCTGATTCCAGTGGGTCTCTCGGGTGCTGAGCTGCTGTGTTTCCTGCAGACCTTTCTGCTCCCGAAGGACACGCGGAGTAACAAACCCAACCCAGCTGCAGCCTCCCGCACGTCACTAAAGATTAACTCTGTGTTTACTGAGTCCACGGTCTCAGTTAATGCTGCGGATAGTTATCTACAGGTGCCACACACACACACACACACACACACACACACACACACACACACACACACACACACACACACACACACACACACACAAATGTGCGCACACACAAATGTGCACACACACAAATGTGCACACACACACGCACAGACTCACACACAGACTCACACACAGAGAGAGACTGACACACACACATACACAGACACACGTGCACACAGACACACACAGATACACATACACACAGAGACGCAAACACACACACACAGACCCGCACACAGATGCACACACACGGACACACACACATGCACAAATGCACACACACACACACACACACACACACACACACACACACACACACACACACACACACACACACACACACACACACACACACACACACAGATGTAAGGGTTGGCTTTCTGCTAATATTGATCTACAGGTGGGACCAGAAACCTGTCTTTGTGTTTCTGGTCTTTTCCTGCCTGTCAGTTTATTAGAGCTGCTCGCTGCTCTCAGTGCTTCAACTACTAAAACAGTTGTTTTTGTATATACGTGTCTGTCTTCATTCTTATTAATCTTCAATATGTTTGTCACCAAGGCAAAATCCACGTAGGGTAACAGCTGTGGCAGTAAACTCCTTTTTGACTGTAAACTATTGAATATATTCTTTGTGCATTAATGAGTGGGTTATGTTCTGGATGAATGGATGAGTTGTTGAGTCTCTGAAATGTGGAACAGTGTTCCCCATAAAGCCCAAGATGACGTCCTCAATGTCTCAAATATCTCAAATGTCTTGTTTTGTCCACAACTCAAAGTTTCCTGTCCCAGAAGAGAGAAGAAACTAGGACATATTCACATTTAACAAGCTGACATCACACAACTAGTTTTATCATAAAAATATGGGGTGTGTGTGGGTCTTGGTGGGTCTGTGTGTGGGTCTGTGTGTGTGTGTGTGTGTGTGTGTGTCTGTGTCTGTGTCTCGGTCTGTGTTTCCAGAGCTCTCGAGTGTTTCCAGTTCAGTAAATGTGATTAGAAGCAGAAGGCAGCAGCAGAACGAGGTCAAGTCTTATCTGTGGAGATTGTGATTAGGCTTCGTGATCAGACTCAGGCGGTAGTTTGTGTAGATTCACACAGTGTGACGTGTCAAGTTGTCGTGTGAAGTTGTCGTGTAAAGTTGTGGGAGAAACTGTAGACCTGAGGAGCGTGACTGAGCGAGAGGAGAACATAGAGCTGACAGTTAGTTAGTTTGTCCGAAGGGAAATCTATTGTAGTGTTTGGACGGGAGCTGCAGCAGTTCTGACAACATGAAGAGAAAGTGCGGGAGAAGTGCTCTTGTGTTTCTGTAAACACTTTAACCATAAACACACAGTTTGACCAACAGCAGCAAAGCATGCTGGGAGTATTTCTCGGATTAAATCTGTGTTGATCTTCATGTTTGACTTGTTTTCTGAACCGGACTTTCTGGTCCGATGGGACTCTGACACCCGTGTGTGTGTGTGTGTGTGTGTGTGTGTGTGTGTGTGTGTGTGTGTGTGTGTGTGTGTGTGTGTGTGTGTGTGTGTGTGTGTGTGTGTGTTTAAACTTTGTCTGTCTCTGTCTTTAAACTTTGTCTGTCTCTGTCTTTAAACTTTGTCTGTCTCTGTCTTTAAACTTTGTCTGTCTCTGTCTTTAAACTTTGTCTGTCTGTCTCTGTCTTTAAACTTTGTCTGTCTGTCTCTGTCTTTAAACTTTGTCTGTCTGTCTCTGTCTTTAAACTTTGTCTGTCTGTCTCTGTCTTTAAACTTTGTGTGTGTGTAAACAGTTTGAGTCCAGCAGGTGGGGCTGTTGAGCCAGATCTCCCATGATGCTGCAGGGCGTCTGGCTGTCTGAGTGACTTCACTTCCTGCCCAATAAAACCCAGAAACACAACTTAAATTAGCACATTCTCTAACTCTCTAGTTGGATCTGTGATCATTTTCATGAATGATGTCACACGTTCCCTTAACTGTTAATTGTGTATTTCTCCTGTTGATGGAGCTACTGGAGGGGGAGAGAAAGAGAGGGAGGGAAGGAGAGAGAGAGGGAGGAAGGGAGAGAGAGAGGAACCACCTTGGTTGTTTCCTTCACTGTCAGCTTTTCTCTTTCTGTCGTTTTTTTCCAGATGACTGATTGTGTGTGTGTGTGTGTGTGTGTTCGTGTGTGTGTTCGTGTTCCACCCAGCTGCTAACGCTGTAATTTCCTCCTAAAATAGCTCCGTTGGAGAAGGTGAAATGGGTGTGTGCGATGCATTTAGCGACTCTGTAAACCACTTTACCCAAACATCTTTAGCTGTCTCTCTCTGTGTCTATTTTCTGCTCTTTGTCCACACGGCTGATAGTATATTTATTTGCATTTACAGAACATTTTAATTGTTATTGCAAAAATATTTGTGATTAACAATATAATTTTCTTTTTAACTCAAATTAAAAAATATGTATTAATATTGTGTGTGGAGAATATGCAGCTTGTAACAAAACTCATGTTTTGATTCACTAAATGAAGAATAGAAATGTTAATTAAATGCCACAAACAAGGAAAGGACTGTAGAGTTATAGCCTACAGAGGAATGAACATTTCAACAGGCTGACTCATACTAAACCAGTTTGACAACATTTTTTATTTCTCAACAGCTGTAACAGAAAACCCTGTTGCATGGCAGTGTTCATTTCACCCAGTCGGACTAAACTGTACAGGGGTGGGTTAGAGTAAGGGTTAGGTATAGGGGTGGGTTAGGGTAAGGGTTAGGTATAGGGGTGTTAGGCATAGGGGTGGGTTAGGGTAAGGGTTAGGTATAGGGGTGTTAGGCATAGGGGTGGGTTAGGGTAAGGGCTAATTATAGGGGTGGGTTAGGGTAAGGGCTAGGTATAGGGGTGGGTAAGGGTTAGGTATAGGGGGGGGATTAGGGTAAGGGCTAGGTATAGGGGTGGGTTAGGGATGGGTGCTTTGAGGGGCATTGGCACAGTTTTTTCAAATGTCTTCCAGATTGTCCCGCTTTCCGCCACCAGGCGGAGCAAAGATAAGAAACCACGGTACAATTGGGAACACTTTTTGCCAAAAGGGAACATATGCTCATCCAAAGTTTCCGAAATGTTCCAAATAGTCCTTTTTCACGGCAGACATGTTGACATGTCATAGTAGGAAAAGCACAGGGGCCTCATGTATAAATGTTGCGTACGCACGAAAATCTTGCGTACGCTGGTTTTCACGGACACGTTGGGCCGTCCGCAAACTGAAAAGTGCAGAAAATCACTAAACATTACAAAATAAAGTTTCCACTACAGTTACTGGCCTACGACTGTAACGTTGTCTATAAAAAAAAAATATTATATCCGCTGATATAAAAGTTTGATCATTTATGTGGATAATGTTTCACATCTTTAACAAAACTGTTTAATTTGCAGGTTACGTAATCTCTGTTAAACATGAGGATAGAAAATGATTGATAAATCCACTTAGAAAATACTTTCAGTCATCCTCTGTATTTCCCATAGATGAAATATCTTACTCGCGGAAAATTACACGGAAAATGCAGTAGTGTCTAGAGTCTTTAGTTGCTGAGGCTCAGACATCCATGGCGCACAGGAGGGGGCGCACGGATCCATCTCCCCAGGAACAAACGCTGTGTCGGGGGGACTAACTCATGTGATGCGTCATTAATCCCGTGGATGATTTGTAGGCTATAAAGTGAACAAGGTGTACCCGGTCCACCAAACAATGGGCCGTCTTGACTGTCTTAATTCTGCACATATTTCTGTTACTGTGGTCCTATTTCATTATTTCATCCATGCGTGGCACTGCGGATCTGTTCGCACTGTCACCTGCCGTGGAGACGCTGGCCTCACTCATAACAACCTCTCCTCCTCGGAGTCTGGTCTCACTAACCTCTCCTCCTCCTCCTCTCGTCTCACTAACCTCTCCTCTGAGTCTGGTCCCACTAACCTCTCCTCCTCCTCTGAGTCTGGTCCCACTAACCTCTCCTCCTCCTCTGAGTCTGGTCTCACTAACCTCTCCTCCTCCTCTGAGTCTGGTCTCACTAACCTCTCCTCCTCCTCTGAGTCTGGTCTCACTAACCTCTCCTCCTCCTCTGAGTCTGGTCTCACTAACCTCTCCTCCTCCTCTGAGTCTGGTCTCACTAACCTCTCCTCCTCCTCTGAGTCTGGTCTCACTAACCTCTCCTCCTCCTCTGAGTCTGGTCTCACTAACCTCTCCTCCTCCTCTGAGTCTGGTCTCACTAACCTCTCCTCTGAGTCTGGTCCCACTAACCTCTCCTCCTCCTCTGAGTCTGGTCCCACTAACCTCTCCTCCTCCTCTGAGTCTGGTCTCACTAACCTCTCCTCCTCCTCTGAGTCTGGTCCCACTAACCTCTCCTCCTCCTCCTCTCGTCTCACTAACCTCTCCTCCTCCTCTGAGTCTGGTCTCACTAACCTCTCCTCCTCCTCTCGTCTCACTAACCTCTCCTCCTCCTCTGAGTCTGGTCTCACTAACCTCTCCTCCTCCTCCTCTGAGTCTGGTCTCACTAACCTCTCCTCCTCCTCTGAGTCTGGTCTCACTAACCTCTCCTCCTCCTCTGAGTCTGGTCTCACTAACCTCTCCTCCTCCTCTGAGTCTGGTCTCACTAACCTCTCCTCCTCCTCTGAGTCTGGTCTCACTAACCTCTCCTCCTCCTCTGAGTCTGGTCTCACTAACCTCTCCTCCTCCTCTGAGTCTGGTCCCACTAACCTCTCCTCCTCCTCTGAGTCTGGTCTCACTAACCTCTCCTCCTCCTCTGAGTCTGGTCCCACTAACCTCTCCTCCTCCTCTGAGTCTGGTCTCACTAACCTCTCCTCCTCCTCTGAGTCTGGTCCCACTAACCTCTCCTCCTCTGAGTCTGGTCTCCCTCGCGCTGGACTCAGTTTCACTGAGCTACTAACACTTAATAAATAAAATAAATGGCATTACATCAGTGAGTTCAAACTGCTTAGTATGCGTAATTTGGACTGACACTGAGATGCATGTTGTTCTGTAACTGGTGTGGTGCTGCCACCATTCTCTTGATTTCCACTTCAACATTTAACTTTTATTTTTTTATTATTCTGCCATGGTTCGGTGCATTCACCGCCCGGTCACCATTTGCCATTCTGGGCATTTTCTTTTATTGCTTATCCAAGATGACAAACATCCAAATGAAAAAAAAATGTCTCGCCTCCACCTCCGTGATCAGCATCTCAACCTCAGTCAGTTTGATTTTTTTTTGTTTTTTTCCCGTCTGCAGTGGGATAACCCGTTGTGATTGGAAAAAGAATGACGTCGGGGACGCATTTATAGTAATTTCCATATTCATTTATGGGAGGAGGCAAGGCGGGGTCGGTCACTCATTCATGTGCGCTCAATTTCACGTGGATTGTCATGTATAAAGGAAAGGTGCGCAGGACCTGGCGTACGACCGGTTTTATACATGTGAATATTTCTGTGCGTAGGTACTTTTCAAGTTTTGGCCGTACGCCATCTTCTGGTATGAAAGCTGCGCTATCTTTTATACATGAGGCCCCAGGTGTATTAAAACCCATTGATGATGGCTGCATTCCACTTAGGAGAGGCCCTGGTATTGTGCATGCTGACTCACTGAAATATCTTACTGGGACACTTGATGGAACTGAGCCATCGTTAAGGTTATCAGTTTCAGCTGTGCTTTACCTACTATGACAAGTCAAAATGTGTGCTGTGAAAAAGGTCCCTTGGCCAAAATGAGAACACTTTTGTGAAATGCAAAAGCCAAATGGGAACACTTATGACATTTGGGAAGAACAATTGGGAACACTTTTGCCATTTGGGAAGGACACTTGGGAGGACAATTGCTCCATTGAAAGGCTGCCAAATGTCCACCAGCCCTGAGGGATGCTAATCATCCCAAATGGCATAAGTATATCCCATTTTTAACTAAGATAAGTACGGTATTAGGGAAGACTAACCCAGGACATTTGGCCTGTGTTTAATAGGGGGATTGACTGTTCCCCAAGTGTCCCTCGCAAATGTCAAAAGTGTTCCCAAATGTCCTTCCCCAACTGGAGGTGGCTTGAATGCATTTTTGTCCTCAACCTAAAGCTTAAAAATTGCAATTTTTGGACTTTCAGCTATAGCCCTGGTTTTTGAATATGTTGTTGCCAGCTCTTTATGGAGCAAAACTGTGTTGGTTTGGAGATGCTAGCACTTAGCATGGCTGCACAGGAAGATAGGCCATTTGGGAACACTTTTGCCATTTGGGAAAGACAATTTGGAACAGTCACTCCCCCTATTAAAAACAGGCCAAATGTCTTGGGTTGGGCTTTCCTAACACTGCTCTTCCCTTAGTTAAAAATGGGACATTTGGCCTGTTTTTAATGGGGGGGTTGACTGTTCCCAAGTGTCCTTCCCAAATGGAAGAAGTGTTCCCAAATATCCTTTCCCAACTGGAGTCCAGAACCTTTCTGGTGGGAGCCAGTAGGGGCCCTTCCCATGGTTCCAGGTCCACCAAAATGTTGTAATTTCATCTCCAATATTGAACAGGTTTCCGGTCATTATTGCACTGTTAAATGTGAATATTTTTTATTAGCATTTAAAAAATGTTTTTCTGACCTTTTGGGTCTTATATTTTGGGACACTTGAACACTTCTTCCATTTGGGAAGGACATTCAGGAAGAGCCAATCCTCCTATTAAAAACACGCCAAATGTCCCATTTTTAACTAAGGTAAGTACGGTATTAGGGAAGCCTAACCCAGGACATATGGCTTGTTTTGAATAGGCTCTTCCCAAATGGAAGAAGTGTTCCCAAATGTTCTTTCCCAACTATCTTAGCATGGGACATTTAACCTGTTTTTTAATGGGAGGTTGACTGTTCCCAAGTGTCCTTCCCAAATGGAAGGAGTGTTCCCAAATATCCTTTCCCAACTGGAGTCCAGAACCTTTCTGGTGGGAGCCAGTAGGGGCCCTTCCCATGGTTCCAGGTCACCCAAAATGTTTGTAATTTCATCTCAATATTGAACAGGTTTCCGGTCATTATTGCACTGTTAAATGTGAATATTTTTATTAGCATTTAAAAAATGTTTTTCTGACCTTTTGGGTCTTATATTTTGGGACACTTGAACACTTCTTCCATTTGGGAAGGACATTCAGGAAGAGCCAATCCTCCTATTAAAAACACGCCAAATGTCCCATTTTTAACTAAGGTAAGTATGGTATTAGGGAAGCCTAACCCAGGACATATGGCTTGTTTTGAATAGGCTCTTCCCAAATGGAAGAAGTGTTCCCAAATGTTCTTTCCCAACTGGAGGTGGCTTGGATGCATTTTTGGCCTCAAACCTGAACCAGACAATTTTTCCACTTTCAGCTAGAGCCCTGGTTTTTGAGTATGTTTTTGCCAGCTCTTTATGGAGTAACACTGTGTTGGTTTGGAGATGGAATTGGAAATTGATTTATTTGAAACAGGGAAAATGCACAAATAAACATTAAGCTTGTTAAACAAGAGAATATGTCTTGGGCCAGGTTATTGCTAATTTCCACCTGTAGTGCCTGGGGATGGGTAGATACTAGCACTTAGCATGGCTGCACAGGAAGGTATGCCATTTGGGAAGGACAATTGGGAACAGTCAACCCCCCTATTAAAAACTAAATGTCCTGAGTTGGGCTTCCCTAACACTGCTCCCGAGTTCTCAGATTATGTAAATTTATGTATGCTTGTCCCTCCCAAATGGCAAAAGTGTCCCCAAATGTCCTTTCCCAACTGGAGGTGGCTTGTTTTACACCACTGCTGATCACCACCCCTGCAACTCTTTCACATGTGTTCCCAAGTGTCAATCGTGCCCAAGTGTCCCTGGCACAGCAACCTATGGGTCCACGGTACCAGGAACATCGCACACCCAAATGAGCGAAGGGAAGGCCCAAATGGAAAAATTATTTCCCAAAAAATAAACAAGGGGCTGCCAATTGTCCCAAAACCCAACCACAATGAAAATGAGGTGCATTTCTGCCATGTCCCTATACACTCCCATTGAAAATGAGGGACAAACGGGAATAGTTCCCTTAACCTAACCCATCCCTATACCTAACCCTCAATATTTTCAACATGGCTACTCAGAATACAGTGGTGCTCATAAATGTATGAACCCATGCTAAAGTTGACTAAAAAGCGGAATTAAAAAAATTATCTTTTGGAAATTGATCTTAATGTCTTAATTAAAAAAAATTTGAATAATCCAACCTTTAAGGACACCAATTTTCTTTGTGAATTTTCGTAAATAAATAAATGTTCTTCCTTAAAATACAGGGGGCATAAGTCAGTACACCCCTATGCTAAATTCCCATAGAGGCAGGCAGATTGCATTCTGATAAATCATCACATACCCTTCACCATACCTAGAGATTGGCATGGGGTACTTTCAATAAAATCATCTTTTTTAATTCTTTTTAGTCAACTTTAGCATGGGTTCATAACCTTATGAGCACCACTGTATTCTCCTCCTCCTCCCCACTACTCTTCCTAATAGTTCCTGTTTGGAGCAATGATCTCAGTGTTTTTGAACCATTTATTTGACCTCTGCTAACTATCTTACCATCACATCTTGAGACTAATTATACATGTATGCTCACTCTGTCCATGACGCAGCGGATATCTAAACAAACATATTACACTTAAAAAAAAACCCTTTTAAATTACTTTAGTGATCATAGTTTAAGTATTATTAATGGAGATGTTGTAATATTTCTATAGAAGTGTTTTTAAATTATTTACTTTTAATATATCAGAGATTTCAGTTGTACAACCGTTTGAGAACCAGTGAACTAACTGATTAGTCGACAAAATCTTCAGTGTTAGTAGAGCTGAAGCTACTCCAAATTTTGTGTGTGTGTGCTTCCTGCAACTTAAATTAGCACATTAAAGGCGGAGACACTTTTTAACTCTAGTTTAATCATGATCATTTTCAGTAGCAATACTTAAATTTAGCTCATTTATGATCATGAATGATGTCATACGTTCCCTTTTTTAAATTTGAATTGTGTGTTTCTTCTGTTGGAGCTACTGAAAGAGAGAGAGAGAGAACACTGGTTTCCTTCACTGTCGTTGTGTGTGTGTGTGTTTATGTTTGAATAGTTTTCTGAACCGGCCTTTCTTGTCAGATGTGACTTTGACACCCAGCTTCCAACTGTGTGTGTGTGTGTGATGCGACAGAGTTGAGAAATTGCAGGCGCGGCTCGAAATGGCTGTTTTGCGTAGCATATTTTAAACTAAACGGTTAACCGGTTTTAACCGGTTAATGAGGCTCGGTGACCGGTTAAGAACATTTTTAGTTTTCGCCATCCCTAGTGGTAACAGGTAATTCAATTTATTTATTTATAGTATCAAATCATAACAGGTAAGCAGCCTATAAAGTAAACCACACCTCTTTATTATCATAAAACATTGAATCTTTTTCTTAATGAACATTAAACTGACAGTAAAAACATGTATCCTCATCAATAAAAACAAACCACCAATAATCACTTGTATAATTACAATTATGCAAATCTAAACAAAATCAACAATTACCATCAACAGTCATACCCAAAACTTAACATGTCTACACCGATATTACTAATAGGAGCAACAACAGTTATGCTAATCAGAGCTACAAATACATAACAATACTAAGTCAAAACCAAACTGTTGTTGATCAAAATAAATCATATTAAAGCCAGTAAAATAGAATATATGAGGATTGAGAGACAAGTTCAAATAAAGGAAGTAAATGCACATTTCAAATGTTCTCTCCACTCTCTCCCCTTTCTGTCATTTAAGAGTCTACTCTGGGCCCCCTCCCAAACATTTAGGCTCATTCACTTTAAGAGTGATGCATTCTGGGAATTTTGCCAGTTTATTAGGTAAACCATATCAAAATAACAAATCAGAAACTCTAAAAACAGAAGGTCTTTAGGGATTAACCAAAGGTTTTCTCTCTCATCTCTCTCCTGAAAAATTACTTTTTTGTGCTCAACAATTATTTTTTAACAACAAACAAAACTTACAACATGAACAACACACACACACACACACACACACACACACACACACACACACACACACAGCAACTACAATATTCCAGATCATTCAACAAAATAGACAATAAACCAAATAAACATGTATAAATGACATCATCATGATCTTAACATTTAAGCTTTTTACTCATCCTTGGAAATAAAAAATAAACATATTTTTAATTAAAATCCCAGTTCTTGCAGCACATTTACACCAAAAGCAGCTCAGCTGTAGTTTCTCATTCTGGGCTTTGGAAATATTTTGTGTATCAAACAACAACCAAGGAATGGTTTCCATCATGTCATCAAATATTAATTCTTCTTCTAACCTGGATCTCTACATTTTCTTCAAAAAGAACTAACTGTATCAGCCCAAAAAATACACTACCACATAAGACGCCTAAGAAACGACTTTGAGCTCTCTCCTCTCTCCACCTTCTCTGAGTTATCTGAACCTCGCAGAGAAATCTCAGCTGGACAGATTTTGATTTCTGCAGTTTTAGAATCGCCAGCCGGACTGATATTGAAATAAGGGAAGAGTTTCTCAGTGAAAGTGTCTCTGTGAGTGAAGATGTGAGTCTTGTCTTCAGCAGTTGTAGAAGGACACCTCCCCCCCCTCATAGTCCAGCTGGACTCTGATCCTCTGGAGACTCTTCTTCACTGTGAGGGTCTTACCAGATACATCAGTGTATTCTCCATTGCGATATGTTAAACACCAGTTTCCATATTCTGGTGAAGCATATCTTTCTCCCTTCCTGTCTGCTGACTCTTTGGCTAAACCCACATTCCAGTTAGGATGATCTCCCACCTCCACCTCCCAGCTGTGTTTCCCTGAGCTGAAACCCTCAGAGCCCAGAACATCTGTATACCTGCTGTGTCTCTCTGGATTGTCTGGAAGCTTCTGGTTTGTGTCTCCATATCTCACGCTGGTCAGATCATCAGACAGACAGAGAGCCAGGGGTTTGCAGTGTTTGGGTCCAGAATGACGGGACAGAAGTGGACCTTGTCCTTCATCTTCTCCCAGACTCTGAAGGACAGGTTGCCCAGATGTTTGGCCACATCTGTCAGCACTCCTGAGACCAGCTGTGGATCTGACAGCGAGCACTGGACTCTGGCTCTGCTCTGAGAGGCTTTATAACTGCTGAGGAACGGCACGCTGTCTTTCTGCAGGTCTGCTTCCACAGCAGAGATGCTGTCTGACAGAGAGGAGATCTGCTCCTGAATCCTCTTCATCTCTCTGCTGACAGTCTTCCCCCTCTGCTGCTCTTCCTCCCTCAGAGCTGCCAGTCTGGACTCCTCTTCCTCTTTCAGGAACTGGTGCAGCTTGTTGAACTCGGGCTCTGATCTGACTCTCTGTAGACAGCAGCTGCTTCTCGGAGTGTTGATTTATTTCATCGTATGTTTCCTCCACTCGTCTGTGTTTGTCTCTCTTGTCCTGCAGAGACTGTAAGTCAGATTTCAGCTGCTCCTTCAGATCTCTGACTGCTTGTTCTACAGGAACCACCGTGTGACCGTGGTGGAGAGGAAACTCACAGACAGGACACACAGCTTTATCTTCATCCTTACAGAACAAATAAGGGACTTCTGGATCTTTATCACACACCACATCCATCTTCTTCTCTCCTTTTTCTGTCTCAGATGAACACAGGTAACTTTCAACAAGAACAGTTTTCTCAGCCATCTGTCTTTGTATCTAAATGTCTCTCAAAAACAAGACTCACCGAGTTACTGTCCCTTCTCTTTACTGCTTCAGATCTTCCCGTCGTGTGTTTTCCAGCAGAGATCTCACACCCTCTAATGGCGACTTGGCTCCGTTCAGCAATGTTAAAATCTACTTTCATTTCCACTCACCTCTCACCACGCGAACATTTCAACAGGCTGACTCACACCAAACCAGTTTGACAACATATATTTATTTCTCAGCAACTTTAACAGGAAACATGTTGC
This sequence comes from Perca schrenkii, assembly GCA_025617405.1. Taxonomy (NCBI): domain Eukaryota; kingdom Metazoa; phylum Chordata; class Actinopteri; order Perciformes; family Percidae; genus Perca; species Perca schrenkii. The sequence goes on from CM046787.1 coordinate 45,152,169, forward strand.
ATGGCAGTGTTCATTTCACCCAGTCGGACTAAATATACATCTCTCGCTTAAGTTACACTTCTATTAATCAGAGTTGTTTAGTGTTGGGTGACCAACCCAGTTCTCTTCCGGAGTTAGAGGAAAACATTACAGCTAGAATAGAGGATAGCTTTATGCAGAACATGAGTATTGCAATTGGACAAATCCTGAATTGCTTGACTAAACCTTGTGAGTCCGAGATACTGTCCCAGCATAACAGATATCTGATAAGAGAAGTGAGATTGAGACAGTCTGGGTTTCTAACGATGGCCACCGCGCATCCACTTTTCTCCAACATCTTTTTAAAGAACTTCTCCAATTAATACAACTTACACAAACTTTTATTGAACAGATAACTATAAACATCCAAATGGGTTTCCTTTTAGTTGTTTTTACATCTATTTTTAGTCATTTTCCCTAACCCGCTGACCGGCCTGTCCAGTGGTTATTTTAACCCACTTTTAGTAGGTGTCCTATGTAGACGGTTTTTTAGATAACCAAACCTGGTTTTTTAAGGAGGTTTTAAAGTGTGTTCTCACATTAGTTGTCCCCTTGTGCCCGTGCCCCTCGAAGCGGCCATCCCTAATCCATTACTATACCTTAACCATCCCTAACCATAACCATCCCTATAACTAACCCATCTCTATACCTAACCCATCCCTATACCTTGCCTATCTCTATACCTAACCCTAACCCTAACCCTCAATATTTTCAACATGGCTACTCAGAATACAGTGGTGCTCATAAATGTATGAACTCATGCTAAAATTGACTAAAAAGAGGAATTAAAAAAATAATCTTTTGGAAATTGATCTTAATGCCTTAATTAAAAAAAAATTGGAAAAATCCAACCTTTAAGGACACCAATTTTCTTTGTGAATGAATGTTTCGTAAATAAATAAATGTTCCTTCCTTAAAATACAGGGGCCCTAAGTCAGTACACCCCAATGTTAAATTCCCACAGAGGCAGGCAGATATTGATTTTTAAAGGCCAGTTATTTCATTTACCCAGGATACTATGCATTCTGATAAATCATCACATACCCTTCACCATACCTAGAGATTGGCATGGGGTACTTTCAATAAAATCATCTTTTTAGTCAACTTTAGCATGGGTTCATAACCTTATGAGCACCACTGTGTTCTCCTCCTCCTCCCCACTACTCTTCCTAATAGTTCCTGTTTGGAGCAAGGATCTCAGTGTTTTTGAACCATTTATTTTACCTCTGCTAACTATCTTACCATCACATCTTGAAACTAATTATAGATGTATGCTCACTCTGTCCATGACGCAGCTGATATCTAAACAAACCTATTACACTTAAAAAAAACATTTTATATTACTTTATAGTTATCATAGTTTAAGTATTATTAATGGAGATGTTGTAGAATTTCTATAGAAGTGTTTTTAAATTACTTATTTTTTAATATATCAGAGATTTCAGTTCAGTTTGAGAACAAGTGAACAAATCGATTTGTCGACAAAATATTGTGTTAGTAGAGCTGAAACTACTCAAAATTTTTCTAGATGACTGTTGTCATGTTGCAGCTGTGTCATCCACCCAGCTGCTAACGCTGTAATTTCCTCATAAATTGCATGGAATTCATGGATGGTGAAATGGGTGTGTGCGATGCATTTAGCGACTCTGTAAACCACTTTGTGTTTGTTTGTTTGTTTGTTTGTTTGTTTGTTTGTTTGTTTGTTTGTTTGTTTTGTGTGTGTGTGTGAATAGTTTTCTTAACCGGACTTTCTTGTCAGATGTGACTGACACCCGGCTTTCAACTGTGTGTGTGCGTGTCTCTAAGTCTTTGTCTCTACTTGTGTGTGGGTGTTTTAATAACAGATTAGCAGCCTATAAAGTAAACCACACCTCTTTATTATAATAAAACATTGAATATTGTTCTTAAATGAACATTAAACTGACAGTAAAACATGTATCCTCATCAATAAAAACAAACCACCAATAATCACTTATATAATTACAATTATGCAAATCTAAACAAAATCAACAATTACCATCAACAGTCATACCCAAAACTTAACATGTCTACACTGATATTACTAATAGGAGCAAAAATAGTTATGCTAATCAGAGCTACAAATACATAACAATACTAAGTCCAAACCAAACTGTTGTTGATCAAAATAAATCCTATTAAAGCCAGTAAAATAGAACATATGAGGATTGAGAGACAAGTTCAAATAAAGGAAGTAAATGCACATTTCAAATGTTCTCTCCACTCTCTCCCCTTTCTGTCATTTAAGAGTCTACTCTGGGCCCCCTCCCAAACATTTAGGATCACTCCCTTTTAAGAGTGATGCATTCTGGGAATGCAATTAGTTGTTTTTTAACAAAACCTACAACTCGCAACTTGAACACCACCCATCCAGACGCGCGCGCGCGCACACACACACACACACACACACACACACACACACACAGCAACTACAATATTCCAGATCATTGAACAAAATAGACAATAAACTAAATAAACATATGTATAAATGACATCATCAGCCCATCATACACGTCTCTCCCGCGCACAAAGCTTCTTAGGAGCCTCCAGAAAGTTCAGCTACTTTCTCCATTTTTCTAGTAGAAACATCCAATCTGGCAAACAGTTTAAATGACATCTTTTCAAACACCCATCCTTGGAAATAAAAACAATATTTTTAATTAAAAGTTCCTGCAGCACATTTACACCAAAAGCAGCTCAGCTGTAGTTTCTCATTCTGGGCTTTTGGAAATATTTTAACAACCAAGGAATGTTTTCCATCAGGTCATTATGCTAATTTTTCTTCTAACATGGATCTCTACATTTGTCTTAAAAAAGAACTAACTGTTTCTCTATACATGCACATAGACGTAAGACGACTTTCTCTCCACCTTCTCGGAGTTCTTTAAAGCTGACAGAGAAATCTCAGCTGGACAGATTTTGATTTCTGCAGTTTTAGCATCACCAGCCGGTCCGATACTGAAATAAGGGAAGAGTTTCTCAGTGAAAGTGTCTCTGTGAGTGAAGATGTGAGCCATGTCTTCAGCATTGTAGAAGGACACCTTCCGCCCCTTATAGTCCAGCTGGACTCTGATCCTCTGGAGACTCTTCTTCACTGTGAGGGTCTTAGCAGATCCATCAGTGTATTTTCCATTGTGATACTTCAAACACAAGATTCCATATTCTGGTGAAATGCCTCTTTTTCCCTTCCTGTCAGCTGTCTCTTTGGCTAAACCCACAAGCCAGTCAGGATAATCTCCCACCTCCACCTCCCAGCTGTGTTTCCCTGAGCTGAAACCCTCAGAGCCCAGAACCTCTGCATACTTGTGGTGTCTCTCTGGATTGTCTGGAAGCTTCTGCTTTGTGTCTCCACGTCTCACACTGGTCAGATCATCAGACAGATAGAGACTGCAGGCTGCAGTGTTTGGGTCCGGAATGACGGGACAGAAGTGGACCATGTCCTTCATCTTCTCCCAGACTCTGAAGGACAGGTTGCCCAGATGTTTGGCCACATCTGTCAGTGCTCCTGAGAGCAGCTGTGGATCTGACAGCGAGCACTGGACTCTGGCTCTGCTCTGAGAGGCTTTATAACTGCTGAGGAACGCCATGCTGTCTTTCTGCAGGTCTACTTCCACAGCAGAGATGCTGTCTGACAGAGAGGAGATCTGCTCCTGAATCCTCTTCATCTCTCTGCTGACAGTCTTCCCCCTCTGCTGCTCTTCCTCCCTCAGAGCTGCCAGTCTGGACTCCTCTTCCTCTTTCAGGAACTGGTGCAGCTTGTTGAACTCGGCTCTGATCCGACTCTCTGTAGACAGCAGCTGCTTCTCGGAGTGTTGATTTATTTCATCGTATGTTTCCTCCACTCGTCTGTGTTTGTCTCTCTTGTCCTGCAGAGACTGTAAGTCAGATTTCAGCTGCTCCTTCAGATCTCTGACTGCTTCTTCTGCAGGAACCACCGTGTGACCGTGGTGGAGAGAAAACTCACAGACAGGACACACAGCTTTATCTTCATCCTTACAGAACCAATAAGGGACTTCTGGATGTTTATCACACACCACCTCCACCTTCTTCTCTCCTTTTCCCGTCTCAGATGATCCAGATTTCTGTCTCCCAGCAAAGTTATCAGCCAGTTCCTTCAGTGCAGAGTTCACTGCTGGTTCATCCGTTAAGGACTTTGTTTTACAAATGGGACAGGTTTTGTTGTTAGCTTGTTCCCAGAATGTGTGCAGGCAGCTTGAACAGAAGCTGTGGTTGCAGCTCAGAGACACAAGATCTCTGAAAGTCTCTGAACACACATGGCAGTTCAGGTAACTTTCAACAAGAGCAGTTTTCTCAGCCATATGTCTTTGTATCCAAATGTCTCTCAAAAACAAGACTCACCGAGTTACGGTCCCTTCTCTTGACTGCTTCAAATCTTCCCGTCGTGTGTTTTCCAGCAGAGATCTCACAGCCTGTAATGGCATCTCCGCTCCGTTCAGCAATGTCAAAATGTACTTTCATTTTCACTCACCGGTCACCAGGTGAACATTTCAACCGGCTGACTCACACTAAACCAATTTGACATTTGCTAGCAACTGTAACAGAAAACATGTTGCATGGCAGTGTTCATTTCACCCTGTCTGACTAAATATACCTCTCTCTCTCGTAAGTTACACTTCTATTAATCAGAGTTGTTTAGTGTTGGGTGACCAACTAGTTCTCTCCCGGAGTTAGAGGAAGACATTACAGCTAGAATAGAGGATAGCTTTATGCATTTTTTCTTTATTAATGACTGATTGTTTGTTCTGTAGTGTACCGTTTGTATCGTAAAGATTTATTAAAAAAGAAAACACATTCTTCCTCTTCGGTTGCTATTGGGCAATTGGGCGGAGTCAAACGTTTAGCTCCACCCACGTTGAGCCACTCCTCGATCTGCATACTGCAGTCAGGGCTTACTCGAGTCTGGACTTCTAACGATTAAAGAACTTCTCCACTTAATACAACTTACAGGAAATTCAATTGAACAGATAACTATAAAACACCCAAATGGGTTTCTTTGTAGTCGTTTTTAAAGCTATTTTTAGTCATTTCCCCTAACCTGCTGACCGGCCTGTCCAGTGGTTCTTTTAACCCACTTTTAATATGTGTCCTATGTAGACTGCTTTTTAGATAACCAAACCGGGCATTTTAAGGAGGTTTTAAAGTGTGTTCTCACATTAGTGGTCCTCTTGTGCCTGTGCCCCTCGAAGCACCCATCCCTAACCATAACCCATCCCTATACCTAACCCATTTCTATACCTATACCTAACCCATTCCTATACCCATCCCTAACCCTAAGTCATCCCTCAATGCACACTCTGTCATGAAAAGTGCCACCAGGAGCGCCCCTTCTTGCTCGGTATGAGACATGGGTTGGGTGCCGTTTGTGGAACATGGAAGATAAGTTCCCGAACTGTCTCCACACAGTGGCCACACATCAGCTCTACTTGTGCTTTGATTAACAAACCATGAGGCTAAGTAGTTACCTATGTTGGTAGGTCGATTCATAGAATTCCAAAAATCGATTAATATTTTTTACTTTTTTTAAATTGTAGGTCTACTGCAATCACATGGGAAAAGTAACTACATTTACAAACTGTGAATCGTTTTTTTAATCTATTTTGAATCTAATCTTGAGCCTAAAAATCTTTGGAATCGTGACCTTTTCTGAATTGTGTCACTAGGAAAGAGAATATCCCAGCGAAATCAAGACATTATCCCCATTTTGTTTTAAACAAGTAGTCTTTTTTTCTGAATAAAGAAATACAATTTATCTCACCTAGGAATCCATCTCCAGTGGTTCTGTCCTCTGTTCAAAAAAGGAACCAGTCACCTTCCCTCCCCTCCAGCTGGAACTGGCCTCTGTGGAAACAGCAATTAAAGTTGGAGGTCTTTCAGGACCCATAAGCTGGAAGTGGGGGACGGACATCTGGGATCCGGCTCGAAGGACCAAGTTGTTAGGATAATTATTCATTTAATTTTTTTTTCATTTTGTTTTTCTCGAACAATCGATTTTGCAACAAATAACAAAATTCAAACCCCCAAAATTCAAACGCAAACAATCAGAATTTACCAAAGACAACAAAAATGATAAAGTTCGTGAATGAGCAGGCAGAAGCAAATAGTTTATAATAATAATTATTATTATTATTATTATTATTATTATTATTATTATTATTATTATTATGCAATCTTTCAGGTCTTACAATAACAACAATATACAACAATACCTTTACATTGCAATTCCATTCCTATGTTTCGGTTTATTCTTTTCTGTATTGGTCAAGTATTTCTTTAATGTATTTTTGAACTGAATGATATTATGGCTCTGTTTGATGTCATTCTTCAGTCCATTCCATAAGGTCACCCCACAAACTGAAACACGCATGCTTTTAACAGCGGTTCGCACAAGAGGTTGTTTGAACATACAATGTCCTCTTAGATGATCTCCCCCGTCTCTTTCATTAAACATTGCATGTATGTTACATGGTAAATTATTTTCTTTAATTTTAAAGATAAATTGTGCCCTTTTGAATGTAACAATGTCCTTTTAAATTCAGCAAATGTGAATTCAAAAACAGATGATTAGTGTGCTCATACTACCCAGTGTGATTTATTATCCTGATTGCTCTTTTTTGTATTTTGTAAGTTTCTTTTGTAGGTATTTGCCCAAACTTCCACTCAATATAACATATATGGTAAAATAAGTGTGCAGTACAGAGTATGTAGTGTATTTTGGTTCAGTATGTATCTAGTTTTACTCAATATACCAAAGCCTCTGGACATCTTCATGCACAGATATTTAATGTGGGGCTTCCAGCACAGTTTATGGTCAAGAACAACACCCAGAAATTTATTTTCATAGACTTTTCAATTATTTCATAATCAATTACTATTTTAACATCTGTATTTATAGTACGATTTCCAAATATCATGACGTTTTGTTCATGTTTAACAACAACTTATTTGAATCAAACCAAAGTTTACATTTATTTATTTAATTTGTGACCATCTCCAGCATCTGCTGCAAGTCATTCCCGCAACAAAAAAATATTTCTCATCTGCAAAAACGGTAACCGTTTTGGGCCTGAAACTGCCCCCTGTGGAACGCCACAGGAAATACTAAGGCTTACTGACCGGTGTTACCCATTTGAACAAACTGACTCCTGTTTTCAATATATACTAAATAAAATTAAAAAACGCAACACTTTTGTTTTTGTCCCCCATTTTAAATTTTTTTTTTTTTTAATTTTAATTGATTGGTTTTACACCCCCCATTTTAGAGAGGCCTTTTATTGTGGCCAGCCTAAGGCACACCTGTGTAATCATGCAAAAATGTGTTGCGTTCATCATTTTTTTCAGTATGTTTTTTTTTATCCAATTATAGGCCACACGTCTGATACCTTTCCATTTTTTTAACAGGATTTCATGATCAACGGTATCAAAAGCTTTTTTTAAATCAATGAAAATCACCACTGCATAGTTTTTGTTTTCAATACAATTTGTTAATCTTTCTACTAACGCAATTAGTGCCATAGACGTTGATCTACGGGATCTGAATCCAGACTGACTGTCCATTAGTAAATTGTTTTTATCAGTGAAAATATCTAGCCTAAAGCAAGGATTTCTGTCTATAGTTATTGAAAATACCTGAGTCACCAAATTTATACAATGGGATGTCTTTAGCTAATTTCATCTTGTCAGGAAATTCTCCTGTTTTAAATGATAGATTTTACATATATATATATATATATATATATATATATATATATATATATATATATATATATATATATATATATATATATATATATATATATATATATATATATATATATATATATATATATACACACATTCTCAGAAAGTTATTCACTTTTTTTAAATTACTTTTATTTTGTATTCTAATTCTTTTTACAAAAGGGAAGTTAGCTGTAAAAGAGAGAACAAACATAACAGTGATATTAATAATAGTTATGCTAATCAGAGCTACAAATACATAACAATACTAAGTAAAAAACCAAACTGTTGATCAAAATAAATCCTATTAAAGCCAGTAAAATAGAACATGAGGATTGAGAGAAAAAGTTCAAATAAAGGAAGTAAATGCACATTTCAAATGTTCTCTCCACTCTCTCCCCTTTCTGTCATTTAAGAGTCTACTCTGGGCCCCTCCCAAACATTTAGGTTCATTCACTTTAAGAGTGATGCATTCTGGGAATGTTGCCAGTTTATTAGTTAAACAATATCAAAATAACAAGTCAGAAACACTAAAAACAGAACAAAATCCTTAAGTATTCTCTCTCTCCTGAAAAATTACTTGTTTTGTGCTCAACAATTATTTTTTTTAACAAAACAAAACTTACAACTCACAACTTGAACCACACACACACATACACACATACACACATACACACATACACACATACACACATACACGCATACACGCATACACACACACACACATACATACATACATACATACATACATACATACATACATACATACAGCTACAACATTCCAGACAATAAACCAAATAAACATATGTATAAATGACATCCTCATGATCATAACATTTAAGCTTTTTACTCATCCTTGGAAATAAAAAATAAAAAACATGTTTTTAATTAAAATCCCAGTTCTTGCAGCACATTTACACCAAAAGCAGCTCAGCTGTAGTTTCTCATTCTGGGCTTTGGAAATATTTTGTCTATCAAACAACAACCAAGGAATGTTTTCCATCATGTCATCAAATATTAATTCTTCTAACCTAGATCTCTACATTTTCTTAAAAAAGAACTAACTGGATTCTGTATCAGCCCAAAAAATACACTACCACATAAGACGCCTAAGAAACGACTTTGAGCTCTCTCCTCTCTCCACCTTCTCTGAGTTATCTGAACCTCGCAGAGAAATCTCAGCTGGACAGATTTTGATTTCTGCAGTTTTAGAATCGCCAGCCGGACTGATATTGAAATAAGGGAAGAGTTTCTCAGTGAAAGTGTCTCGGTGAGTGTAGATGTGAGTCTTGTCTTCAGAGTTGTAGAAGGACACCTCCCCCCCCCCTCATAGTCCAGCTCGACTCTGATCCTCTGGAGACTCTTCTTCACTGTGAGGGTCTTACCAGATACATCAATGTATTTCCCACTGCGATATGTTAAACACCAGTTTCCATATTCTGGTGAAGCATATCTTTCTCCCTTCCTGTCAGCTGACTCTTTGGCTAAACCCACATTCCAGTTAGGATGATCTCCCACCTCCACCTCCCAGCTGTGTTTCCCTGAGCTAAAACCCTCAGAGCCCAGAACATCTGGATACCTGCTGTATCTCTCTGGATTGTCTGGAAGCTTCTGTTCTGTGTCTCCACGTCTCACGCTGGTCAGATCATCAGACAGACAGAGACGGGGGTGTGCAGTGTTTGGGTCCAGAATGGCGGGACAAAAGTGGACCTTGTCCTTCATCTTCTCCCAGACTCTGAAGGACAGGTTGCCCAGATGTTTGGCCACATCTGTCAGTGCTCCTGAGAGCAGCTGTGGATCTGACAGCGAGCACTGGACTCTGGCTCTGCTCTGAGAGGCTTTATAACTGCTGAGGAACGCCACGCTGTCTTTCTGCAGGTCTGCTTCCACAGCAGAGATGCTGTCTGACAGAGAGGAGATCTGCTCCTGAATCCTCTTCATCTCTCTGCTGACAGTCTCCCCCCTCTGCTGCTCTTCCTCCCTCGGAGCTGCCAGTCTGGACTCCTCTTCCTCTTTCAGGAACTGGTGCAGCTTGTTGAACTGGGCTCTGATCTGACTCTCTGTAGACAGCAGCTGCTTCTTGGAGTGTTGATTCATTTCATCGCACGTTTCCTCCACTCGTCTGTGTTTGTCTCTCTTGTCCTGCAGAGACTGTAAGTCAGATTTCAGCTGCTCCTTCAGATCTCTGACTGCTTGTTCTACAGGAACCACCGTGTGACCGTGGTGGAGAGGAAACTCACAGACAGGACACACAGCTCTATCTTCATCCTTACAGAACAATTTAGGCACTTCCGGATGTTTATCACACACCACATCCATCTTCTTCTCTCACTTTTTCTGTCTCAGATGAACACAGGTAACTTTCAACAAGAGCAGTTTTCTCAGCCATCTGTCTTTTTTGTCTAAATGTCTCTCAAAAACAAGACTCACCGAGTTCCTGTCCCTTCTCTTGACTGCTTCAAATCTTCCCGTCGTGTGTTTTCCAGCAGAGATCTCACACCCTGTAATGGCGACTCGTCTCCGTTCAGCAATGTTAAAATCTACTTTCATTTCCACTCACCTCTCACCAGGTGATAATTTCAACAGACAACTCACACCAAACCAGTTTGACAACATATTTATTTCTCAGCGACTTTAACAGGAAACATGTTGCATGGCAGTGTTCATTTCACCCAGTCGGACTAAATATACGTCTCTCGCTTAAGTTACACTTCTATTAATCAGTTGTTTAGTGTTTGGTGGCCAACCCAGTTCTCTCCCGGAGTTAGAGGAAAACATTACAGTTAGAATAGAGGATAGCTTTATGCAGAGCATGAGTATTGCAATTGGACAAATCCTGAATTGCTTGACTAAACATCGTGAGTCCAAGATACTGTCCCAGCATATTGGATATGAGCTAAGAGAAGTGAGATTGAGACAGTCTGGGTTTCTAACGATGGCCACCGCGCATCCACTTTTCTCTAATATCTTTTTAACGAACTTCTCCAATTAATACAACTTACAAGAACTTTTATTGAACAGATAACTATAAAACATCCAAATGGGTTTCCTTGTAGTTGTTTTTACATCTATTTTAGTCATTTTCCCTAACCCTTTGACCGGCCTGTCCAGTGTTCCTTTAAACCCGCTTTTAATGTGTCCTATTTAGACGGATTTTTAGATAAGGATGTTTTAAAGTGTGTTCTCACATTAGTGGTCCCCTTGTGCCCATGCCCCTCGAAGCGCCCATCTCTTACCCATCCCTATACCTAACCCTTACCCTTACCTTAACCCATCCCTATACCTAACCCATCCCTCAATGTACACGGTCATCAAAAGTGCCACCAGGAGCGCCCCTTCTTGCTCAGTATGAGACATGGGTTGGGTGCCATTTGTGGAACATGGAAGATAAGTTCTCGAACTTTCTCCACACAGTGGCCACACATCAGCTCTACTTGTGCTTTGATTAACAAACCATGAGGCTAAGTACTATGTCGGTGGGTCTGCAATGACATGGGAAAAGTAACTACATATACAAACTGAATTGTTTTTGTTTTTTTTAATCGAGAATTGATTTTGAATCGAATCTTGAGCCTAAAAATCTCTCGAATCGTGACATTTTCTGAATCGTGCACCCCTAGTCACTAGGAAAGAGAATAGCCCAGCGAAATCAAGACATTATCACCATTTTGTCTTAATTAAGTAGTCTTTCTGAATAAATACAATTTATCTCACCTAGGAATCCATCTCTAGTGGGTCTGTCCACTTAACAGCAGTTCGCACAAAAGGTTGTTTGAACATACAGTGTCCTCTTAGGTGATATTCTCCGTCTATTTCATTAAACACTGCGCGTATGTTATGTGTTAAACATAAATTGTGCCATTTTGAATGTAACAATGTCCATAAATTTCAGCAAATGTGAATTCAAAAACGGATTAGTGTGCTCATAGTACCAGGTGTGATTTATTATCCTGATTGCTCTTTTTTTGCAATGTGCAAATATTTTGTAAGTTGCTTTTGTAGGTATTTCCCCAAACTTCCACACAATATAACATATATGGTAAAATATTTCTGCAGTACAGAGTATGTAAAGTATTTTGGTTCAATATGTCTCTAGTTTTATATATACCAAAACCATCTTCATGCACAGATATTTAATGTGGGGCTTCCAGCACAGTTTGTGGTCAAGTACAACACCCAGAAATTTACTTTAATAGACTCTTTCTATTATTTAATTATCAATTACTATTTTAACATCTGTATTTATAGTACGATTTCCAAATATCATGAATTTAGTTTTTTGTTAAAGTTTAACGATAACTTATTTGAATCAAATTTAAAGTTTTTAATTTATTCATTTAATTTGTGATGATTTCCAGCATCTGCTGCAAGTCATCCCTGCAACAAAAAATCTGTCATCTGCAAAAACAGTAAATTTTAGTGCATTTGATACTTTGCAAATGTCATTTAGGTAAAGGATAAGCAGTTTCGGGCCTAAAACTGACCCCTGTGGAACGCCACAGGAAATATTAAGACTCACTGACCGGTGATTACCCATTTCAACAAACTGACTCCTGTTTTTAATATAGTTTTTTATCCAGTTAGAGGCCCCACCTGTGATATCATACCTTTCCATTTTTTAACAGGATTTTGTGATCAACAGTATCAAAAGCTTTTTTTAGATCAATGAAAATCCCACTGTATAGTTTTTGTTTTCAATACAATTTGTTAATCTTTCTACTAACTCCATTTGTGCCGTAGACGTTGATCTACCAGATCTGAATCCATACGGACTGTCCATTAGTAAATTGTTTTTATCAATGAAATTATCTAGCCTTGTGACAAATAGTTTTTAAAGTATTTTTCAGAACTGAGAAAGGAAGGATATCTTTCTATAGTTATTGATATGTGAGTCACCAGATTTATACAATGGGATGACGTTAGCTACTTTCATCTTGTCAAGAAATACTCCTGTTTTAAATGATTGATTTTTATTTATATATATATAAAAGAATGTATGTTAGTGGGTCTACAATCCTGTATTACCTTTTTTACTAGAGACCTATCAATGTCATCACAATCTTTTGAGGTTTTATTCATACTTTTACTTACAATCTCTATATTATTTATTTATTTTTTTTTACTACAGTTCCCCCAAAAAATCCCTGTGTACTTTATATCTTTGGCCAGTTTAGGGCCCACATTAACAAAAAATGGTTGACTCTGTCAACCACCTCATAGATATTAGTCATTGTCCTTGAATTTTTCCGGATAATTAAATGTATTAAGTCCTTTTCAATTAATGGTTTTTATTGTATTCCATATTCCTTTCACATTGTATTTGTTATTCTCTAGTAATTTATTATAATAATCCTTCTTACATACCCTCATTATGTTAGATAATTTGTTTTTATATTTTTTTATATTTTAACTCCGATTCTTTCTATATTTTATAAAATTCTTATAAAGGGTATTCTTTTTTAACAGGCATTTTGAATTGCTTTGGACATCCAGGGTTTTTCTGAATAATTTCCTTTTATTGCAATATTGACATGACATTAAAATGACTTGTAATATTGTTTTATCGGACAGTTTTTATTATATAGAGTTGTAAATAAGTCTAAAATAGTTCATATGCAGTATTAAGGTCAGCTTCCTTGCTTACTTGCTTCCAATTATACTTTATTAACTCATTTCTAAATGCAGATATTGTTTTTTCGGTTCTTATTCTCCTGTATTTAATCTCATTGCACTGCCTTTTCCCACCATAATTACAATCATGAGTCACAAAGATTGGCAGGTGGTCACTTATATCATTAATATTCCACTTGAAGAGTTTCTTTCCATATTTTTTGTAAAAATGTTATCTATCCGAGTGGCACCATTAGATGTTATTCTGGTTGGTTTTTTGACTGTTGGAAAAAGACTCAAACTATACAATGTTTCAATAAACCCTTCAATTTGTGTTTGGGATTTAATAAGTCAATGTTGAAATCCCCATAGATATAGTTGACTTTATGCTTTACTTTATTAAACATTTGTTTCTGTAAATATTTTAATGTTAATCCTGGTTTCCTATACACACAACTTACTATGACATTCTTAATTTTTTTTCCAAACATAATTCAATTGAGATACACTCCATTATATCATCAATGACTACTGCCATGTTTTCAACAACCTTGTAAATGAGACCTTTGTCAACAACAACAAAAAGAATAGAAAAGAACCCATAAGTTCATTTTTACTTGCGCAAGCAAGGAGTTAATTTTACAGCACTCAGAGCGTAGTACAAAAAGTTACTGTCGAAAGCCCTCTACAGCAGCTTTGTATAATATCCTAATAGTTCCTGTTTGGAGCAATGATCTCTGTGTTTTTGAACAATTTATTTTACCTCTGCATACTATTTTACCATCACATCTTGAAGCTAATTATACATGTATGCTCACTCCATCCATGACGCAGCCTTGTTAAGACTTGCTTTTAGGATTAGGGTTAGAATTAGGTTATGGTTAGGGTGAGGGTAAGGGTTAAGGTTAAGCATTTATTTGTGATGGTTAGGGTAAGGGACTAGGGAATGCATTATGTCAATGACGGGACCCCACAAAGTGCCGTGTGTGTGTGTGTGTGTGTGTGTGTGTGTGTGTGTGTGTGTGTGTGTGTGTGTGTGTGTGTGTGTGTGTGTGTGTGTGTGTGTGTGTGTGTGTGTGTGTGTGTGTGTGTGTGTGTGTGTGTGTGTGTGTGTGTGTGTGTGTGTGTGTGTGTGTGTGTGTGTGTGTGTGTGTGTGAGACAGATAAGCAGCCTATAAAGTAAACCACGCCTCTTTATTATCATGAAACATTGAATCTTTTTCTTAAATGAACATTAAACTGACATTACACCATTTATCCTCATCAATAAAAACAAACCACTAATAATCACTTATATAATTACAATTATGCAAATCGAAACAAAATCAACAATTGCCATCAACAGTCATACCCAAAACTTAACATGTCTTTAACAACATTTATAAACCTGAATGTATTAATATTAGTGCTGTCAAACGATTAAAATATTTAATCACGATTAATCGCATTGTCATAGTTAACTCTCAATCACAATTAATTGCACATTTTTATCTATTCTAAATGTCCCTTGATATATTTAAATCCCATTATGTTTCTCATTTCAATGCTCTTAACATGGAAAAGGCTTTGCTTTGTACTATTTCTTAATTGAAAACATTGCCATATACTGTATTGTTCAATTTCAAACTAACATTCTCACTTGGAGCAGTCATTCACACTTGGAGCAAATAATCTCTTACACAATGTAAGACTGTCCATCCATAAAAGGGTGAAAAAAATACTTTGTCAAACAATCAGCCCCTTCAACAGCCCTTTCTGAGGGATCAAAACAGGGCGATACAAAATAAAATTACAAAGTGCACATGTAAGGTAAACTAGGACTCAGCCTATAGTGCAGTTAAACCATGGCTTAAACTTTACTTTTCTTAAGTTTGCTTTGAATATAGCAGTCAGGCTACTACTCTTTATCAACCTAGCCTCTTAGTTCAGAAAGAATGAACAGTAATGGTTAGCAATAAAAAGTTAAGCCTACTACTTCTTTGCTTTGAGCCAGTTACTCAAACAGACAAGCATGTTGACATTTTCAGACAACAGGGAAGCTACATTCTGCAGATTTTGATTCTGGATCAAAACAACTAAACCCTGCAGATTCTGTTTGGGTCTGATAATAACATTCAAGCTTTTTACTTAAAATCCCAGTTCCTGCAGCACATTTACACCAAAAGCAGCTCAGCTGTAGTTTCTCATTTTGGGCTTTGGAAATATTTTGTGTATCAAACTACAACCAAGGAATGTTTTCCATCATGTAATTTGCTAAAACACATCAAATCTTATTATTTTTTTTTACGCCTAATAATTGACTTTGTGCTCTCTCCTCTGTGCATCTTCTCTGCTCTCTCCACCTTCTCGGAGTTCTCTGAACTTGACAGAGAAATCTCAGTTGGACAGATCTTGATTTCTGCAGTTTTAGCATCACCAGCCGGACTGATACTGAACCAAGGGAAGAGTTTCTCAGTGAAAGTGTCTCTGAGAGTGTAGATGTGAGTCATGTCTTCAGAGTTGTAGAAGGACACCTCCCCCCCCTCATAGTCCAGCTGGACTATGATCCTCTGGAGACTCTTCTTCACTGTGAGAGTCTTACCAGATCCATCAGTGTATTTTCCACTGCGGTGTAATAAACACCAGTTTCCATATTCTGGTGTAGCATAGCTTTCTCCCTTCCTGTCAGCTGACTCTTTGGCTAAACCCACAAGCCAGCCAGGATGATCTCCCACCTCCACCTCCCAGCTGTGTTTCCCTGAGCTGAAACCCTCAGAGCCCAGAACATCTGGATACCTGCTGTGTCTCTCTGGATTGTCTGGAAGCTTCTGCTTTGTGTCTCCACATCTCACACTGGTCAGATCATCAGACAGATAGAGACTGCAGGCTGCAGTGTTTGGGTCCAGGATGACGGGACAGAAGTGGACCTTGTCCTTCATCTTCTCCCAGACTCTGAAGGACAGGTTGCCCAGATGTTTGGCCACATCTGTCAGTGCTCCTGAGACCAGCTGTGGATCTGACAGCGAGCACTGGACTCTGGCTCTGCTCTGAGAGGCTTTATAACTGCTGAGGAACGGCACGCTGTCTTTCTGCAGGTCTACTTCCACAGCAGAGATGCTGTCTGACAGAGAGGAGATCTGCTCCTGAATCCTCTTCATCTCTCTGCTGACAGTCTTCCCTCTCTGCTGCTCTTCCTCCCTCAGAGCTGCCAGTCTGGACTCCTCTTCCTCTTTCAGGAACTGGTGCAGCTTGTTGAACTGGGCTCTGATCTGACTCTCTGTAGACAGCAGCTGCTTCTCGGAGTGTTGATTTATTTCATCGTATGTTTCCTCCACTCGTCTGTGTTTGTCTCTCTTGTCCTGCAGAGACTGTAAGTCAGATTTCAGCTGCTCCTTCAGATCTCTGACTACTTGTTCTACAGGAACCACCGTGTGACCGCGGTGGAGAGAAAACTCACAGACAGGACACACAGCTTTATCTTCATTCTTACAGAACCAATAAGGGACTTCTGGATGTTTATCACACACCACCTCCTCTTTCTTCTTTTCTTTTCCCGTCTCAGATGATCCAGATTTTTGTCTCCCAGCAAAGTTGTCAGCCAGTTCCTTCAGTGCAAAGTTCACAACAACATTCTCTTTTGAGGATTTTCTTTTACAAATGGGACAGGTTTTGTTGTTGGCTTGTTCCCAGAATGTGTGCAGGCAGCTTGAACAGAAGCTGTGGTTGCAGCTCAGAGACACAGGATCTCTGAAAGTCCCTGAACACACATGGCAGTTCAGGAGACTTTCAACAAGAGCAGTTTTCTCAGCCATCTGTCTTTGTATCTAAATGTCTCTCAAAAACAAGACTCACCGAGTTCCTGTCCCTTCTCTTGACTGCTTCAAATCTTCCCGTCGTGTGTTTTCCAGCAGAGATCTCTCACCCTGTAATGCTGTCTCAGCTCCGTTCAGCAGTGTCAAAGTCTACTGTCCTTTTCACTCACCTGTCACCAGGTGAATTATTAAAGGAGGATCATTCTACATTAGCATTGTTGATGTAGCTACAAGAAGTTAAAGGTGTAGTTCAGTTTAACATGATAATTTGATCAAGTATCTAAATTTAGCACAAAAAGTAAGGAAATTTGTGTTTGGTAGATTATTTTTCTTACAGAAGGTTGAGGAAGGGAGATAGAAAAAAAGCTCTTACAGCTAGACTGCTCTAAGGGCCCTGGGCTAGATGGAATATCCCCTCGGTTTTTACGTGATGCTGCTGCCCAAATAGCTCCTTGCATCTCCCATATTTTTAACCTGTCTGTTGAATTGGGTGTTTTTCCCAATGACCTCAAGAGGGCCAAGGTAGTTCCCCTTTTTAAAAAGGGAAACAGCCAGGATCCTGGTCACTACAGACCAGTATCTATTTTGTGCACAGTCTCAAAATTCTTTGAAAAGTTGGTTAATGAGAAATTTAAGGAATTTAATAAAAACAACTTCATGTTTAAATTCCAATCCGGATTTAGGAAGTCACATTCCACTGAATCATGCCTGTTGTATTTAACCGACACCATACGCAGGGAAGTAGATAATGGAAATCTCTGCGGAATGGTGTTATTGGATCTTCAAAAAGCATTTGATACGGTCAATCATGACAGACTGATTGCCAAACTGGAGGCCTTGGGGGCAGACAGCTCCACCTGTAGGTGGTTTAGGTCTTACCTATCAGGGAGGGAACAATTGGTGGTTTTAGGGGGAGTACTGTCTGACCCTAGTGTAGTTGAATGTGGGCGTTCCACAAGGAAGTATCCTCGGGCCATCCTTATTTTTAACATACATTAATGATATGGCAGACTCCTGTTCATGTGAACTATTTTTGTACGCTGATGACTCAGCACTTTTAATGTCTCATAAACAACAATCCACCCTAGAGAGTACCCTGAGCTCAGAGCTATCTTCTGTAAGCAACTGGCTGATTGACAATTTCCTTTCACTACATTTTCGTAAGACAGAGGCCATCTTGTTCGGTTCAAAATACAGATTGAACAGATGCTCGGAATGTAGGGTCATTTTGAATAATGTTGTGGTCAGTGCAAAAACGTCAGTAAAATACCTGGGTTGCATCCTAGAAAAACAACTTGGATGGCAGGAATATGGCCAATAAGGTTTTGAGTAAAGTCACGGGGCTCACAAAGTTTTTAGCCAGAAATTCTAAATTTTTAGAACGGTCAACAATGATCATCTTAGCTAATGCCTTAATTTTAAATCACTTTGAATTTGCATGTACCTCCTGGTTTGAAGGCCTCACAAATAGACTCAAAGGGAGGCTGCAAACAGCACAGAATAAATTAATGAGTAATTCTGAATTTGGGCCATACTGCCCTGTAAAGGCAAAAGACCTTAACTCGCTAGAGTGTGAAACTGAGAAAAATGACTTTAAAGTTTCCGTTTTGTCCAGACAAAAGTATTATAGGTAGAACTCCCAAAATTTGACAACTAGTTGTTATAATGAAGAAATGTTTGTATGCAAAAAATCTTGAGTTCAAAATTGACCTTTGACCCTTGTTTGGCAGTTACTGTACTCTGCCTTTGTATCACGTGCCAAAAACAAGGAGTCATGCAAAGGCAAAAGGCAGTAACTGACATATAATCAATATTTGCTTGCATACTTACATCCATTATAAGAACACCTAACCAAGGTCTAGTCATCATGGGATTTGTTTTAAATTATATAGAAGACATTTGGTTGTTCCAATTTAGTGCTATTTGATCAGGATAGTGTGGCAACACTAACACAGTTGAACAGTATGACAAGTTACTTTGCAGTACTAACAGTATACAGTATGAATAAATACAAGAAATATTTTCTCAATAAAGATAATTTAATTTATTTAATACATAGGTATATTTATTGTTTAACAATAAATATATAATGTTTAACACTTTTGCAAGGCACTGTATCCGTGTCATATTCTCATTAGCGGCTGAGCCCCCCTAAAGGTCTGATCCTAGAACAGCCCCTGGTTAAGGGTTAAGGGCCATCAAAACTGCTCAAGATGCACAGTCAACGAACTTGACTTGGATTACTACTTTTTAATTCTGAGATGACATTTAGGTTAGCATACTTTGTACGGACGTTAGCAATAACTAGCTTAGTGCTTTTATGGATTTGTGTAAGATTTGACATGAACACCTGCAAGAAGGAAATATGGCTAAAACACGTATGGATTGTTGTGGCTACAGCAGATGACGTGCTTTGCTATGGATTATGTCTTCCATGGATTATATCGGATTGCATGGAAAGGTAGAATGCCAGCTGTGTATTTAATGATTCATTTTCGGTGTCTGATGTGAGGCTCCGCAAAGTGAGGAGGTGTGTCAGCATCACCGTTAGGGCTGTCACGGACACTGACAGATCTGAATCATCGCCACTTTATTTGAAAGATATATCGTGTGTATGTTACGTAGTTTGGTGACAATTAAAAGCGGCAAACTTTGACAGGACGAGGCCAGAGTTCAGTAACATCACGGCGGCACAGTAACATCTCTCTCGATGCCTGGCTAAAAAAAGTCAGAACACCTTAACTCAACTTCAGCGTGCCGTAACAAAGGCAAAGAGCCGTAATAGCTGTTACGGCGTTCTGCTGTGGTTTCTCGTATGGTTTTGGATGTTACGGTTGTCATAGTCTTTTATTTTCCAAAAGTGACATTAACTCATTTTTGCCCAAACATGATGTTACGGCGTTTTGCCTTTGTAGGGCAGCATAGGTCTCACATAGGTAGGTCACAATTTGTTGAGCTCAACTGGCTCCTTGTGGAGTCTCGTGTTACTATGTTAAGACTGACCATGATTCAGAAAATATTGTTTGGTAGTGTCCCAATTTTTTTGTCGTGTCTTATAACTAAGGTAAAGGACACACACAATATTAATACTCGTGGCAGCATATCTGACCTGTGTCCTTATAAATTTAAGACAGTGTTAGGAAAAGGAACATTTGCCTATATGGGGGCAGTTCAGTGGAACAAGTTAGATCATCATATTAAAGTAATTTCCAGCCTGAACTCTTTTAAAAAGAGCATCAAGGTCTGGTTACTAGAGAGTAGGGCTGTCAAAATTGCTCAAAAATGACGTTCGAATATTCCCTCTAAAATAACAACGAATATTCGAACTATTCGAACATCTGGTTGCGCATGCATCCAAGGTGGCGCGCGACATCGTAACGTCAAAGGCCGAGCCGAGGTCGCGCACGGACAAAGTGGAAACAGGAGCCTGGATGAGTTCGCCGACAACGTGATGCCAGGACTCTGAGTGACTGCAGGTCTCTCTGGTAAACTTACCGGGTTAAGATGAGTTCTTTTATGGTGAATGAAAGGCTCGATCCGACGAAGTAGGTCAGTGAATCAAATCGAAGCATTAACGGCAATGCTGCTGCCAGTTCTGCCGTTGTTTACCTTTTTCTTCTTCTTCTAGTCCGTAGAAAGGGCAGCGTCGGTAGCCTTTGCTCATTAGCGCCACCGCTGTTCAGGAGAAGACTGCAGCTAGTGTCACGACCACCAGCGCAGGTATAAATAGTCACGGCGATCTCATGATGTCACATTTGTATGCGCTAGAGCTTAGATCAGGCCCAAAAAAATCAAGCCTGACCCAGCCCGAGCCCGTGCACGTTGTGTCCGAGCCCGGCCCGGCACATTAACTGTAATTATGAGCCCGAGCCCGATTTCAACCCGAAATTAACTTTTTTTAATCCGTGGGCTGTTGTAACTGACGTTCTCAACTACTACAATTCAGAGTTGTTTGAACTGCAAAAATCTGTTTAAAATTATCGTAATGAATAATGCAAAAGGAGCGAAGCATGTAAACTGCGCTGTTTGTTTATTCAGAATGGAACGGATCGCAAATGGATCTGAATGAAGAAACGTAGTGTGAGGGCTTGCCCGCTTGCCTCGCCCTCAGGGGGAGCTTATGCTTGGAGAACTAACAAAAGAGGACGTTGAAGGCTGACTATCATCTTTTCTGCCATGGCGAGCCTGCTTCATGTGTCTGTTCATCATCCACTTCTCCGTTTTATTTGCTGTCATAGGCGAACAGCGGCCGCACTTAACGCACTCAACAAAGCCGACACATTGTCACTGCCCACGACTTGATTAAAATGATTCCATACCTCCGACTTTCCTCCAAACTTGCTCAAAGGTAATTCTCCTGTTTTTCTTTTTTTCTTTACATCCTCAAGCTCCATGTTGCACTTAAGCTCCACAATACAGCCCGCAGCCCCGGTGTGATGCGTGCGAGAGGAGGAGACTCCGCACATTTTTGGACACATTTGTTACTTTGGCCTAAATAGATACTAGTTCTGATTATGGCATAGCTTTCTCCCCACCCAATTAGGATAAAGTAATGATTAAAAAAAACACAAATGCTTAATCAAGGGTCCGGCCCGGCCCGAGGATAGTGGCGGAAAATAACGGCCCGGTCGGGCTCGGGCAGAGAATCTAAACTCTAGTATGCGCCAGCTGGGCTGCATCCAGTATTTAACGGCTTTCAGGCGCGCTAGCAAAGCAGACAGCCAGACAGCCTCTGCTACCGCGAGCGTTTTTTTTCCACTTTTTTTTTAATTTTTTTTTTATTCGAATATTAATTTTCACATTCGAAATTCGTTTTTTTTTATACTATTCGAATATATATTCGAATTTAGAATATTCGTTGACAGCCCTACTAGAGAGTGTTGCGGAATAGATTAAAGGGCAAGTTACTATTTATATTTATTTAAGAAAAATGTTTTTATGTTATGTCATTGAGTATCTTGTCTTGTCCTGATGTGTGTTGAGGACCACAATAGAAATAAGTCTTGGACTTTATTGTGTTCTTATCCTCGATTGTATTTGATGTCCTTTTGTCATGTGTAGGGCACTCTCTTACAATTCAATCAAATTAAATTTCTCTGTGGTAAAAATGCTTTTTGGCAAGAAATCTTATACCGTTGGAAAGCCTGTTTAGTTACCTTTTCAAATGGTGCCTGCATTGCACATGCATTTGTAGGAAAATTTGCCAAATCTTCTCTGCCAATGCTAAACAGTTTATTCTGCCATTGACTCGTTTGGTGGATTGGATTATTGAAGTTTGAAGAAACGAGACATATTGGCAATTTAACAATTTATTCATTTCACAAACAGGAGCCTCAGTAGCGTGTGGATGAACCATACACAGCCACAACAGCCTGGCACCTCCTCCTCATGCTGGTCAACAGCCTGGTGTGGGGCGGCATCTCCCTCACTGGAAAAACAAGGGTTGTCATCATTGGAGGCAATCTCAATGCAGAGAGATATAGAAATGAATAAATTGTTAAATTGCCAATATGTCTTGTTTCTTCAAACTTTAATCATCCAATCCACCAAACACCCAACGAGTCAATGGCAGAATAAGCTGTTTGGCATTGGCAGAGAAGATTTGGAAATTTTTTCATGGGTGCAACCCACGTACTCAGCGCTGCTGCTCATCCCACAAATGCATGTTCCTTACAAATGGGACACCATTTGAAAGGGAACTAAACAGGCTTTCCAACAGTGTAAGATTTCTTGCCAAAAAGCATTGTTACCACAGAGAAATAATCACAAAAAACACAAATTTCCTTACTTTTTGTGGTAAGTTTAGAAATAAAACACAGTGTTAAATTATCATTGATGGCACACAAGACACTCGTATCTGTTTATACACAGCTGTTTACAGAAAATCGTAGCAGCTGTGTATAAAATCAGAGATTACAGGACACACACTCCAAAACCCACACACACAGTGACACACAAACAAACAAACAAACACACACACACACACACACACACACACACACACACACACACACACACGCACACACGTTGCCTTCATGGGAAACTTTTTGGGGACATTTTCGGTCTCAGTTGCTAAAAGCTTTTTAAATAAATGAAGAGAGAAACATTTTTACACTAATTAGCTCTAATCTTCTTACAGTCACTGAACTGAAACCTTCATAACTTTATAGCTTTGTTTTGAAATGTGAACAGTTTAATAAGTGAGTGAGCGAGATTAAAATGCCCTCTCCTTCCTCAGATAGATATCACAATCTGATCGCTGACGCCTCTCCTCTACTGACTCAGCCCAGGTTGACTTTCTGTGGAACAGTTTATTGTTTTATTCTATTGGTTACTGTTTGATGGAGTTGGCAGGTTTATTTCAATAAAGGCTGGACTGGCTGCAGCCACTGTGTCTAAGTAAAGTTATGGACTTATTTTTCAAGAAACTTATGGACACATCTTTGGTACACACAGTATTTAAAGTGGTGCTTTTGCATGATTCATTGTGGAGAAACTCTGATTAATCAACAATGAAAATAAGCCCGAGAGACGTGGCCGGGTTGGCTCAGTGGTGGAGCGGGCGCACATGTGCTGAGGGGTTTATGCCTCGACACGGAGGTCTGGGGTTTAAGTCCGACCCATGGCAGTTTCCTGCATGTCTTCGTCCTCTCTCTCCCCTTTCTCACCTGGCTGTCCTGTCAAAAATTAAAGGCGGAAAAGCCCCAAAAATAATCTTAAAAAAATAAATAATAATAATTAACCCGAGAGGTCACATGGCAAAAAATCTGTTGATATGGACCTTTTTTTTTTTTGCAAAATGCACCTCACATCTCAGCCTGTTCTCATGAAACCATACGTTCATATAGCTACAAGAAGTTAAGCACTGTAGGTCGTTAGTATTCCATGTTATGTTTTGCTTATGCACATTGACGGGTGATGTATAACAATGCGGTTGGTCCTGTAGTGAGAAGGTTGGGGTGGATGGGTGGGTCATAATCCACAGGGCTTTCAGGCCAGGGAGCGGAGTTTACTTCCCGGGGAAAACAGACTTTCACCGGGGAAATGCGTGTTCCTTTGGAGTGTTTTTCCTAACCCTAACCCCCTAAACCTAACACCCTAACCATAACACCCTTAACCTAAAAAGTAAGTAAGTGTGGGAAAGGCAGGAATGGAGAACTTCAAATGATGTGCACCGGCCCGTGCTTCTGCCTTTGTCTTCCCAGTTTAACCGCCCAGTCGTTGGACAAAGCGGTCAAGATGAGTTTCTCATCCCCTAACCCCCCAAACTCCCTAACCCTAACACCTTAACCCAAACCCCCTATCCCTAACACCCAAAACCCTAACACCCAAACCCCCTGACCCCAACCCCCTAAACCTAACCCAAACCCCCTAAACATAACCCTAACCCAACCCCCTAAACCTAACCCAAACCCCCTAATGCAAGCTCCTAACCCCAACCCCCTAAACCTAACCTTAACCCCCTAACCCCAACCCCCAAACCACCATCTTTTTCCTTAATTTAACTAGTCATTTTTGTGACTAAACTTAACTGTTGTCGCTGCATAATGCTCACTTTGCCTGAACTTAACCGTAATCTCAGCTGAAACGACCGGTAGCTCGCAGTGCTCTGTACCCGGCTCATAGTCACCTTTATTTGGTTAACTGAACCACCAATTACCGCTGGCCTGACGGAGTGACTGGTGCTCCGTAGTTTGCGTCGCAGAGCTTTGTAGCGGCTACACACATCTAACTGCTGCTGATACAGCAGAGTTGTGACGGAGCTCTGTAGCGGCTTAAACTAACAACTAGCAACTGGCCAGCTCTGTCAAACATGCAGAAAGGACGGAATAGATCGCGCTCTCAAGGCTGATTGATGGCTCTGAGAAGGGTCCACGCAGAGCTTTGAAGTGGCCTGAAGTTTATACTTTTGCGCTGGTGTCTGTGTTGATCTCTTTGTGTGTGTGTGTGTGTGTGTGTGTGTGGTGTTTAAACGCAGGGTATCAGCAACCTCTATTAAACTTACCTAGGCTGTGACGCATATTTTAAATGTCTGGAATGTTTTGTAGCCTAAATGACGAATGTAAGAAATGTTTGTTAAAGGTCCTATGACATGCTACTTTTTGGATGCTTTTATATAGGCCTTAGTGGTCCCCTAATACTGTATCTGAAGTCTTTTATATAGGCCTTAGTGGTCCCCTAATACTGTATCTGAAGTCTCTTTTATATAGACCTTAGTGGTCCCTAATACTGTTTCTGAAGTCTCTTTTATATAGACCTTAGTGGTCCCCTAATACTGTATCCGAAGTCTCTTTTATATAGACCTTAGTGGTCCCCTAATACTGTATCTGAAGTCTCTTTTATATAGTCCTTAGTGGTCCCCTAATACTGTATCTGACGTCTCTTTTATATAGACCTTAGTGGTCCTCTAATACTGTATCTGAAGTCTCTTTTATATAGACCTTAGTGGTCCCGTAATACTGTATCTGAAGTCTCTTTTATATAGACCTTAGTGGTCCTCTAATACTGTATCTGAAGTATCTTTTATATAGACCTTAGTGGTCCCCTAATACTGTATCTGAAGTCTCTTTTATATAGACCTTAGTGGTCCCCTAATACTGTATCTGAAGTCTCTTTTATATAGACCTTAGTGGTCCTCTAATACTGTATCTGAAGTATCTTTTATATAGACCTTAGTGGTCCCCTAATACTGTATCTGAAGTATCTTTTATATAGACCTTAGTGGTCCTCTAATACTGTATCTGAAGTCTCTTTTATATAGACCTTAGTGGTCCCCTAATACTGTATCTGAAGTCTCTTCTGAAATTCAGCCTTGGTGCAGAATTACAACCACTAGAGCCAGTCCTACAATGAGCTTTACTTAGGATGTGCCATTTCTGTGTCTGTTGCTTTAAATGCCATTGAAGAGGAGAGAGGGGGGGCAAGGTGGAGGGTGTGGGTGTGGCCTTGACCAACTGCTATGCTTTGCTAGTTTGAAAGCCATGATGTCTCTCTTTCTCTTGGGGGAACTCATATTAATGTTAGAAAACCTCATAAAGTGACATTTTCATGCCATGGGACCTTTTTTTAAAGCTGCAGAGAGCCACTGCAGACGGCCTAAAGAGCCTCATGTGATTTAACGTGAATCTGTCCTCTGTAGGACCGATGTAACTAGGTAAAAAGTATGGTACCCAACCCTACTGATTGGAGGGTTGTGACAATTTGACTCAGTTTCCTGCTGTGACTCTTGGACAACCTGTTGTCTTCATTGGCCACTGCATCGTCCCTGTGAACTGGAGTTTAATATCTGAGATGTCAGATTGGAGGGTTGTGTGATAGTTTGACTCAGTTTCCCGTTGTGACCCCGTCCCCCTTCATTAGGACCCTGAAAGCGTTCGGTGGACTGGAAACATCCTCTTTTTGTTGCTGCGTAACAGTTTCCAGAAACTCTCTCTGTGCATTGTTGTGCCGTAGGCTTCAGGACGGGTCGCCTCCATGTACAGCGAGGTCCTGACTGATCCATACATCACGTCAGCTCCCACTGAGTCCCCACAGTCACAGAGTCTGTAGGATGGGGGCTGTCTGGTTTCCAGGACACTCATCGAGGTCACCTTTGACCTGCAGAATGAGAACTTTTTATTTAAAGCTCTAATAAACGTGTCCAGCAGATAATCAAAGCATCATGAAGTACCATCATGTTACATCATCAGTGAGCGTTTGTGGTCCTCGGCAGAGTTTTATCCTGCAGAAACAACAGATGGTCCCAGGACAGAGAGAGAGGGAGGGAGGGAGGGGCGAGAGAGTTTCACACAGAGTGGAGAGCTCTCTCCCTCCCTCTCTCTCTATTTCTGTCATACACTCAGTCCAATGGAGGTGAAGCCCCGACCTGCCTCGGCTTTAATCTGCCCGACAGAGGCAGAGGATAACAGGATGGAGAGAGACAAGTACACCGTTTCTCTCTCGGACCGACCCTGATCTAACGAACTAACGAAGCAGCCGGAGGACCGAGACAATAAAAAACCTGGAGGGGAAGTTAAAAGACTCAACAGATTATTTAGATTTTTGCTGTCAGTCTGGATAAGAAACGTCAGGAAGTTTGCAGCGTCCCGTTCTTTTTATTTTTGATAGCAAAGGATAATGGGACACAGAGAGACAAGTCTTTACAGTTTCTCTGAACTAACGAAGGAGCCAGAGGAGAGACAAAATACTGTGGGGAACGGCACTGGAACAATCCTTGAGAGAAAGTTAACGGACTAAATATATGATTTGGATTTTTACTGTCAGTCTGGAGAACAGCGCCAGGAAAGGAGAAAGTTTGCAGCGTCTCCGTTCTTTTATTTAAAAGTTACAATCGACCTGCCTTGGCTTCAATCTGTCAGACCTGATGATGAGTCGTCCCAGTTTCTCTCTCTCTCTCGGACCAACACTGAAGTACTGATTGCCGGTGGAACAAACGTGGAGAAAAAGTTAACTGACTCGACATTCACACAGTCTGGATAAGAATCATCGGGAAGTTTGCAGCTTCTCGTTCTTTTTATTTGTGGATTCTTCGATATGATAGCCGAGGATAACCGGACAGAGAGAGAGACAAGTCTTTGCAGTTTCTCTCACTGAACTTACGAACTAAGCAGCCAGAGGACAGAGACGAAATACTGGGGCATCGGCGCTGGAACCAACCTTCAGGGAAACGGACCCAGTGTGTGACTTGGATTTTTCCTGTGATGGATAACAAACTTCGGGAAGTTTGCAGCGTCACGTTCTTTAATTCGTGGATTCTTGCATCGTATGTTTAAATCGGCGCCACACAGAATTTTATTCAGACTAATTTGAGATGTTTAAAGTTACGATATCACTGCAGAAACTTTCATCGTATTGACCGATAACCAGCGGAGAATTAATCATACTGCACTCTCTTTGTAACCCTCTGAAGTCTGAGTTCATTTTGCAGTTTGGTTTTCTACTTTTTGACTAGGGATGCACCAAATCCAGATTTTTGGGGTTCGGCCGATTACCAAATCCCCTGGTTGAGATTGTGCTGCCTCCTCCACCCATCCTCAGTCCATGAACCCAGTAAACACATGAATGAAGTCAACAGGGACTGTCCTTCCTTTGCCGTACCTGAAGTTTGCTGCATTCTGGCTGCTGTCTGGAGATTCCTTCATGAACAACTCGTATTCTTCCAGATGTTTCAGACCAGATGTTGTAACAGCGGCCATGTTGTGTATAGTTTAGGGTCCTCGTCACCACCAGACCAATCAGCATTGAACAGATTGAACATGTAGCTGGACTTGAATGGTCTTCTTTTGACTGAAAGTATTGCCAAACAACACTTTTTCTGCTCAATAATAATAATAATAATAATAATAATAATAATAATAATAATAATAATAATAATAATAATAATAATAATAATAATAATATATGTTAACCTGCAGGTCAAACAAACTCATCTACACTGGACTTTTAGTTAAGGTGACACACACAAACACACACGCAGACACACACACACACAGTCAAACATGCATACACACGCACACAATAATATATAATATTCGGCCCAATCCTGGATACAGTACATCCATACTTTTCACAAACAATATTAATATCAGTTTTATCTGTGAGACACACACATCTGTTAAGCACAAATAGTCTCACTTAAAGTAGTCAAATGAAAATGTAGCTTTTAGTTTTTTTTCATGCTCCTATGAGTTGTTTTTTAAACCTGCCAGTTCTTCCAAAATATTTTTCTCTTCTTTTGTTTGACTGATTTCACAAGAAAAACCTCTTCGATCAGTGAAAAATCAGAGATCAAACTCTGTTCCTACCTGGTGCTTATAATAAATTATTTTATTTTTCAGCCAAACAAACTCAAATTGTAAAAAATCTAGCTAGAATCTTTAGTATTTGTTCTCCTTTGTGACAAAACAGACTCTCTTTCCTTCCCTCAATGTGCTGGACTTTGATTGAAAACTCGAGAGATATTGGGTGAATTTATTTGCACAAATGGATTAAATTTCACACGTGTGTTTCTGACGCAGCAAGCTGTGACTTCAGAGGGTTGAAACAGACGCAAAGACCTCTGTGAGCGTATCTTGTGTTACAGTGAGAGAGAAAAACTGAAGCTGTCGCACCTGGCAGCTCTGGTTACCTGTCGTATAACTGTGGACGTGACAACAGCAGACGCGGAAGAGAGGACGGGACAAGGTCCACAGGTTTTTATCAGTTCTGTGGAAATGTGCTGTGGACTGTGAGTGGGCGGGACTCTGTACAGAGGTGAAGCAGGTGAGATACAAAAGCCTGACCGAGAGAGAGAGAGAGAAGAGAGGAGAGAGTGGATTACACAAACTGAACACAGCTGCAGGATTTAAAGCCCTTCGTTCAGCACGGACGGGGCAACATTTGGACGGGGACACACAG
Source organism: Perca schrenkii (assembly GCA_025617405.1). Classification (NCBI taxonomy): domain Eukaryota; kingdom Metazoa; phylum Chordata; class Actinopteri; order Perciformes; family Percidae; genus Perca; species Perca schrenkii. The sequence continues at coordinate 45,181,739 of CM046787.1, forward strand.
TTCTGCTTTTTCAGTCTGAAGTCAAATCTGCAAAGATGTGATCGAGACGCCTGACTGGACCGGACGAACTCGGCTTCACACGGTTGGCTTCAGGTCAAGGCTGGGACAATGTGGGCGTAATATTTAGGGTTGGGACGATCTGCGTCAGTCCTGATTCTAATCTTTCCCGAAACATGGGTGCCGATTGGATTTGTATTGCGATTTTGAGTTGAATAATACACTACTAGAGACAATATTTCGTGAGACATTTCTAAATGGTTTTCTATGAAGAATGCACATCACATGTCAGTCAGTCAGTCTGACATTTGTCATTTGTAAAGAACATAAAATGGATTTTCTCTGTTTCACTGGAAATGGATATGCTGCAGTCGCAGTTAGCCGTACCATATGAACTGGTATAAGGCCTTATACCGTGATAATATCGTTATCGTGAAGCCGCTGGTTATTCCCGCCCTGTCCTTAACATCCACCTGGAATAACCTTGAGTCTGACTGGTTTCTTCGAGGAGAACTGGACCTGCCGGACAGTGTGATGTACGTCCTGTGCACGCTGGCGGTCCTGACCCTCCACGGCCTCTTTAAGAGCTGGAACAACCGAGCCGTGGAAGCAGGAGGAAGCTCGGAGGCAGCAGGGCGGAGCAACCGTTCAGGGAGGATTGTGGAGCAGCGAGGAGGGAGGAGCTGCAGGGCCGGAGGGCCGCGGCGGCATGGAGGAGGAGGCAGGAAGCGAGCGCAGGTGAGCCGATAAGAGAACTGAGGCAAAGCTAGGGCTGGGTATAGTTAAAGACATGTTGGACACCGATCAAGGGGGTAAGAGAGCATCTGGAAAGCGTAGCTCATATGGAGAGATTCTGAGACTAACAAGCCATCACCTCCCGTTAGCATCCCATTGACTCCCATTCATTTTGACGTCACTTTGACAGAGAATAACTTTACATCTGAAGCGTTTAAAGACTCTATTTGTCCATTGTTTATTTCTAAAGAAACACGACAATGTATAAAAGGCTCCATTACCTTGTAGCTCACGTTATGGCTCCGTAGCAGACGCTTTTCTAAAAATAGGCTAACGATTGGGTCATAACCACGAGACTTAATGTCACACAGTAGAGGAATTAGCCTTTGCCTATGTTATCGCCTTACATATACCTATTGGGTATGAATTCATGTCACAAGTTCTTGAATATCATTGTACATAACTTCTTAATATTATGCGTTAACTTAATATGGCGTACTGGCGTTATATTTTAAAATAAATAAATACTACGTGAAATGAGAAAATAATCAGAATACGTTGCTTCTGCTACCATGGACAGCTCCTACTCACACTCTCCGTCTCTGTAAGATTGGGAATGATTGAGATTTCTCTCGGCACAGCTACCAGAAGACTTCACACTTTCAGACAGGTTGCTCACATCACATCTACGTCTTCAAGCTCAGTTGGAGGCTGCTCAGTAACGCTCAGCCAGCACCGGGAAAGTGCTTCAAATATCCTTCACTGGTCTCCTTCTTTCTTTCACTGTCTATGACACTGATACCAATACATGGTTCGATACCGGCTCCTAAAATATACTTTTTTTTTTTTTATACCAATTTTATGAAGTCCATTTTCACAGAAATAAATTAAAATATTCCACATTCTACGTGCGTACTCTCTGTGTAATGTAGAGTTTTTCCTGCGTGTCTCTACGATGTGTAACGTTAGACAGCCAATCACAAACCTTATTAGATCTTGGTAGAAGCATGCTGTGTGCTGATTGGCTCACTGACGCTAATGAGATTTGCTCCTTAGGTTGTGAATGAGGAGGCAGTTTTCGATACTGGATGCTAACAAAGCAATTCGGTCGGTGCCTAAAAGGTATTGAACCATTGTACCCAGCCATTGCAACCCAGCATGAATAGAGCTGCAGAGATGAATCGATTAGTCTTCAACTTTTACTTTCTGTGTTTCTGTGTCTCTCTCTCTCTCTCTCTCTCTCTCTCTCTCTCTCTCTCTCTCTCTGTCTCTGTCTCTGTCTCTGTCTCCGTGTCTCTCTCTCTGTCTCTCTGTCTCTCTGGGTGTTGGGAAGGAGAATACTGCGTTAAATATGTGGTCAATGGCTGACACATCCAAGGCTTTAGTGTCTGCTGGTTAATGTCAGTATCCTGTTTCTGGTTCAGATCATAACGTGATGTGCAGTGTTGGGAAGGATACTTTCAAAACGTATTTCGTTACAGAATACAGAATACATGCCCACAAATGTAATTTGTAACGTATTCCCTTACGTTACTCAATCTGAGTAACGTATTCTGAATACTTGGATTACTTCAGGATTACTTCCACATTGAATTGCGTTTTATAAGTGTAGGAATGCGACCATCACATCCAGCTTACTAAACAGGCATATAATGGTGTGTTCTTTTTATTCCAATTAGCTGAATGTGTACCTGAACAAGCAGATAGATTATTGTATTGGTAGTCCCGAACTGCATACTACAAAAATCTAACCACGGTCTGAGCTACCACAAGCTAATTTTAGCTAACGTTAGTTAGCATGTCAAACGGGGCTGTCAGTCTTTAAACGGCTCTGGAGCTAGTACATCAGCACCGAGGAGAATGTCAAGTCGCATGTCAATGTTAAAATAGCAAGGTGACCAGTAAAACTACAGCAGACGACTACCCTTGGCTAATTAAAAAATAACTTACTTTAAGATGCTTCTTCAGGTTGGAGGTGGAGTAATTTGGAGCTGAAAGGAGGTTGGTTGCTGGCAAGCAGAGGCTGCACGGCACAGCTATATTTCATTCTCCCTGTTCGTTCTTTAATGTGAAATGCTGTTTGAATTTCCAAGATAGAAACTTATTGCTGCCCTGTCTCTGTCGTGCCGGTTCCGACTCCATTGTGACTGATCACGCAAATAGCTATTTTTTTCTATTTCATATCGGGGCTTCTGGAAAATGCATTAAGTTGCCTTAATTTATTCAGAGTGAATAAACTCGTGAAACAGAGAAGTATCGTCATGTAATCCATTGATTTTAACAATGTAACTGTATTCTAAATAGCAACTATTTAAGTTGTAACTGTAACGGAATACAGTTACTCATAATTTGTATTCTGAATACGTAACGCCGTTACATGTATTCCGTTACTCCCCAACACTGGTGATGTGTTACGTAGACGAGTCTCTGTCAATCAGATCAGCAGTTATGTAACAACAGATTCATCTGATGATGTTAATCTCTGAGCCTGCAGGCCAACAAAATAAACTCCTTATTTCATGAATGAACATTTTTCTTTGAGTGCAGGCAGCTCCAGGAAGTCTTTAAATTACTCTCATGAAAGTCTTTTGTATTTAAAAAAAATGTCATATATTTAAAATGTATTTATAAGGTTTTAATTTGAACATTTGTATCTGATTTTAGCATTACTTTTTAGGGGACAAACGTACATTTTAAGATTAGAAATAGGGATGTAGGCCTACTGGTCGCAAGTATTGGATCGGAGCCAATATGGGCATTTGTTGAGTCAAAGTGTGGCAGGCGGCGAGACGCTCGCTTCTGAGACACTCCCGGTGTGATGTGGCAGACGATGGAACAAAGATAGGGTCATGAACACCTGTTTCCTGGGTGAAAGTCTTATGTTTTTTCTCCTTAACTTCTTCCAGGACATGAACACCTGTTTCCTGGGTGAAAGTCTTATGTTTTCTCCTTAACTTCTTCCAGGACATGAACACCTGTTTCCTGGGTGAAAGTCTTGTGTTTTAGGAGCCAACTATCTCCCCCTTCCCCCCCCGACCTCCTCCCTACGTGGATCTTCACGCTCTTATACAGTCAACGTGCTGCTGACAGTAATAAATATGTGAAATACATACCAGTTACAGAGCCTTACTTCTCCCAGCTATAGGTATAAATGCATCATGGGAACAGGCTGAATTGTTAGTAAAAGGTTCAGATTCTTTTGCAATTTTATAAATTTTTCCTCTTTTTGCACAGTCTCCACACACACACACACACACACACACACACAGAAATACACACACACACAGTGCTGTTTAATATTTCAGTCAGGGGGGAGGAGCAGCTGCTCACGCTTCAGTTGAGGCTGAAATATTTATCCGTTGACTGAGAGGAGGAGGGGCTAGAGGAGGTGTGATGCTGCTGTGCTGTTGCTAGGGGAACAGAGGAAGGAAGTGTGTGTGTGTGTGTGTGTGTGTGTGTGTGTGTGTGTGTGTGTGTGTGTGTGTGGGGGGGTCGTCGGGCGGCATTGACACTGATCCTGCTGTTTTCAGTGTGTGACTGTGTGTGTGAAGCTGCAGCGAGAGAGAGAGAAAAAGATGCAGGAATGAATCGGACGGCAAGGCCGCAGGGAAGGAGGTAAGGACCGAGAGAACTGCACACAAAGACCGAGGGATGGAGGGATGGAGGGATAGAGGGATAGAGGGATGGAGAAAACAGACATGTTGAATCCAGACGCAGAGGGATCAGGCAGACTGGGGGGGTCTGGCTGTAACCTGATGCAGAGCGTGGTGTTTCTGATGACCTGAATACGTGTCATGTGTCGTGTGTTCAGAGAACGTACGTTTTATTTCTCTCCCTCGCTCGTCTTCATAATCCTGCTTTTGTCTGGTAACGTTTTGGGCTCCGTTGTGCCTGCTATGATCCTCGTTGTGTCCCACATGTCTATGGCTCACTGGAACAGGTCTGTTCCCACCCAGGATTTCATTTGTTACCTAGAAGGTAATAGACATGCTACTTGCTGTAAATTCACTCACCAAAAAAAGCTGGATGTGTTCACACCACCCTGTTACTCAATTACTTCAAATCTCTAGAATTGACTGTTGATTTGTGTCTATCCTACTGTACATTATTCTCTCATGTTGTCTGTATTTAATGCCGGTCTTTAGATTATAGATGGATGGATGGATGGATGGATGGATGGATGGATGGATAGATAGACATACTTTATTTATCCCGAAGGAAATTAAGGTGTCCAATAGCTTATACACAACATACTTACACATATGCACACAGACATATGACATCCATCCACGCACACACACTACAAAAATACAAAGGGAGATCTCAATAGTGTGCCCCTACAGTAAAGTTAGATTGTATGTTTAAAGGGGTGGTGTGGGGGGAAAAAAAATGCAGAAAGGTGCAATGATATCATACTGCAAGATAGTCAGTGCACATTCTGTATCTATTCAAGTACAACAGGCTATACAATATATCACAAATAGAATAATTATTAACTATACATAGACAAAAAGACTTATCCTTGCACTGTTGGACTTATCTGCACTATCACTATGACACATACTCTCATAAAGCACCTTACCATGCAGACTGCATCACAGACACACAGAGACACACACTCTCTCTCATAGAGCACCTTACCATGCAGACTGCATCTCAGGGTCAGTCCCTGTCCTGTCACTGCAGGCCTCTCGTGCTTATACATCCATTAGTACATTCATGTATATTTTTTATTTAGTATCTTTTGTTTTCTTGTCCATATTATTCATGTGGATTTGTTATTGTCATCTTATCATCCCGTTTATGATGTATGTGTATGTTGTGTGTGTGATGTCTTTAAGCTACTGGGACATTGAATTTCCCCTTGGGATCGATAAAGTATCTCTCTATCTGTCCTTATATCTAAACCAGAGAAGGTATGTAGATAAAAAGATTAGAGGTCTGGCATCAAATCGGACATTACTTCACTTCCTCAAGGTTACCTCGTGACGCAGAACGTGACTTATACACTGTCAGAAATAAAGGTATGCGGTTGAGGTCCATTTATGTTCTCCGAGGTAAAACTGCTGGGGATGTACCCCAGAAGGGTCATAGCTGATATCATAAGGTACACAGTTGTACTTTTTCTAGGTTACAAATGGTACAATCTGTAAGAGAACAAGCATGTACCCTTGGTACAATTGGTGTACCTTTGAGGGTACTGCCCCAGTGACGAGCTGTTGGACCCCTTAAGGTAAAAATGTTGCACATTATTTCTGACAGAGAAGTTAAACTCCATTTCCTTTTCTTTTCAAATAGGACATGAACCCCGGTCTCCTGGGTGAAAGTCTAACAGTGCCTAACCGTGCCTAGCAGTTTCTAACAGTGCCTAGCAGTGCCTAGCTTTTTGCTAGAAGCTAACAACGTAGCTATGGCTGAACTTTGGCCTACTTTAGCATATCAACATTAGCTCACTAAGAACCTGGAAACCACAATCCCAAACTGGCAGTTTGATTTTCTGTGTACTGAATTGTTTACCTAAAGTAAACTTATTTTGACTTTTATGAACATCATGTCTTTTTTTGTAATTATTAGTTTTTCTAAAATTATACTTTTAAAAAAAATCCCAATATATCTCCTTACGCACAGTATCGAAATATATTGCAACATATTGAATCGTGACCCATGTATCGTGATACGTGTCGTATCGCCAAATTCTTGCCAATACACAGCCCTACAATGTATATAATCAGGGCTGGCCCTAGACTTTTAGGGCTCCTAAGCAGAATTTGGTTTGGGGGGACTCTCCACATTGTAACATGTTGCCACTGCACTTGGCACTAAACCAACTTGTGTATGGTAAATATTAGTTTAAGCACTGTGTGCAAATACGCATTTAAAGACTAATGTGAGACCTATTAGCAGCAACCCTATCTTTAAATAGATTGGCTCTGTTATGAGCTCTATTGTGGGACATATATTGTGGGTTAAAGAAAGTTAATTTGTATTGGAGTTAGTGTGTTAGGTGACCACGACTCGAGACAAAATGGAGTCAAAGTTGAGGGAATATTTACAGATTCATCACGTCAGACGCATGATACGACCCTCAGAGGTTAAATTATTGAAAGGAAAGTGATCTGAAGGCCAGTGTTTAAGCTCCAGCAGTCTTACATATCCAGTCTGACATCAGATACTGAAGCCAACGGATCACTTTTGGGTTCATATGCACATGTTCCATACTCATTGGTGCAAGGTGTCAGTCTACGAGCTGTTGATCAGGCAGCCAGAGATCCCCTGTTGTGTGTCTGCTCTGCCTTTTTATCACCACGAGTTTACAAGGTGAGGGTAAGGGTTAAGGTTAGGCATTTAGTTGTGATGGTTAAGGTGAGGGTAAGGGTTAAGGTTAGGCATTTAGTTGTGATGGTTAAGGTGAGGGTAAGGGTTAAGGTTAGGCATTTAGTTGTGATGGTTAAGGTGAGGGTAAGGGTTAAGGTTAGGCATTTAGTTGTGATGGTTAAGGTTAGGGTAAGGGCTAAGGTTAGGCATTTAGTTGTGATGGTTAAGGTGAGGGTAAGGGTTAAGGTTAGGCATTTAGTTGTGATGGTTAAGGTTAGGGTAAGGGCTAAGGTTAGGCATTTAGTTGTGATGGTTAAGGTTAGGGTAAGGGCTAAGGTTAGGCATTTAGTTGTGATGGTTAAGGTTAGGGTTAGGGTTAAGGTTAGGCATTTAGTTGTGATGGTTAAGGTGAGGGTAAGGGCTAAGGTTAGGCATTTAGTTGTGATGGTTAAGGTTAGGGTTAGGGCTAAGGTTAGGCATTTAGTTGTGATGGTTAAGGTTAGGCATTTAGTTGTGACGGTTAAGGTAAGGGTTAAGGTTAGGGGCTAGGGAATGCATTATGTCAATGACAGGTCCCCACAAAGAGTGTGTGTGTGTGTGTGTGTGTGTGTGTGTGTGTGTGTGTGTGTGTGTGTGTGTGTGTGTGTGTGTGTGTGTGTGTGTGTGTGTGTGTGTGTGTGTGTGTGTGTGTGTGTGTGTGTGTGTGTGTGTGTGTGTGTGTGTGTGTGTGTGTGTGTGTGTGTGTGTGTGTGTGTGTGTGTGTGTGTGTGTGTGTGTGTGTGTGTGTGTGTGTGTCTCTGAGCACATGGAGACTGAACAAAAACGCCGAGATGATTTGACCCAGTTTAGTGGAGTAGGAGAAAAGGAGGAGGGATTTAACATCTCCAGGAGAGAGAAACAGCAGGAGAGGCGTGCTGCAGATTTAGCTGATTTCACATTGATTTGATGTCAGTTTCTTAATATTTCCACTAGAAATCTCTGGAATATAAAACCGTTTAAATGTTGATCTTTTCTAAACTGCAGCAGCATTAGATACTTACCTGCTAATAATGTTTAATTTTTATAGATGTATTAATAACAATAATCTACTGCGATGTTAATCTGTTTAGTAGTGTTGCCAAGATATTTTAATAGAGAATGAGTTCTCTATTATTATATATTATTATATATTATGTTATTGCCGTGAAACTGGTTGACGCATTTGTAATTGTTTGGCCCGTAACTCGTTATATTTTCTGTTATATGGCACACATTCATAACCGTTCCCAAACTGAACCGAAAACCCTCTGGTCTGGACAGACGTGGATGTAAACTGCAACTTGAGCTCTTAGTGGAGACAAACGACCACGTACAGAGGCAGTAATTCTAGTTTATTTTGATAGGTTTGCATTCAATCAATCAATCAAAATTTATTTATATCGCACTTTACAAAAACCAGCAGGTATCCAAAGTGCTTAACATCAGAAACACATGTCATACAATAGAAAGAATGAACATAGAAAACAGTAAAATCAGAAAAGGTTACACAGAAACAAAAGAATGAAATTGTCACACCAATGCTACGTATTAAAGGCATAGAAGAACACACAGGTGTGTGTGTGTGTGTGTGTGTGTGTGTGTGTGTGTGTGTGTGTGTGTGTGTGTGTGTGGGTGTGTGTTAGTCTCAGTCTCAGGTTTCAAACATGGTAATGTGTCGCATTCACCACAGGGGGTGCCATATTTCTCTGTCTCAGTTTCTCTGCAGAGAACTGAATGTTTCACCTCTAACGGAGAGAGCTGGAAGGGAGTGTGTGTGTGTGTCGGACTGATCTAGGGTCAGATTCTGAAGTGTTTTCAGCCTGTGAAGGCGTCAGACGGCAGCAGATGGCTCTGTGCTGCGTTGACAGCCAGGAATCTGTCGGCTGCTGGCTGGAGAAACACCCAACGTGGCTCCTCCGTTTGTTTGACTCGGATATTTTGTTGCTCTGAACAGAAATATCGACATACAGCTGAAAGCTCAACAAGGAAAACCTAAACGGTTATTTTTACTATGTGCAGATATTAGAGCTGCACAATGTATCGTTGAAGATTGAACATCACCAGTCAGACCGACAGACAGACAGTCAGACATTTATTTCATTTGTAAAGAACATAACATGGAGTTTATGCTTGTTCTACTTTCGCTCCGTTCTGCTGGAAACACATATGATGATGTTGCATAAACAAAAGCCAGGCCATCAGGCAACCCTTATTGTTGGTGTGTGTGTGTGTGTGTGTGTGTGTGTGTGCAGAGTGATTGTGTGCAGGGAGAAATGTGTCAGCAATTGTCAGTATTAATGCCTTCATATACTCTGTGTGTCAATGTGTGTGTGTGTTGCCAGCATGTTACTCCATCCTTAAAGCTTTAATCCGCCCTCACAAAGCTGTGTGTGTGTGTGTGTGTGTGTGTGTGTGTGTGTGTGTGTGTGTGTGTGTGTGTGTGTGTGTGTGTGTGTGTGTGTGTGTGTGTGTGTGTGTGTGTGTGTGTGTGTGTGTGTGTGTGTGTGTGTGTGTGTGTGTGTGTGTGTGTGTGTGTGTGTGTGTGTGTGTAATACCTTCTTATCCTGGAGGTTTTAACTGCCAAAGGAACGTCGATGTGTACGAATGAATAACTCACTTGTTGTGAAATGCTGCCGGGCGTTATGGAACCAGAGAACAAAAGATTAATACTTTTTAAAAAAACATTTATATATCGGTTAGGTTTTTGGACCGTTGGTTGGACACAGACATTTTTAAAGAGGTCTCATTGGACTGTGATTGGGCAATTAATCAAGGTTTATTCATAACAATAATCAATGAAGAAACTTTGTTTAGTTTGTTTGTTTGTTGAAGCAATGACATGTAAAAGCTTGCAGGGCCGAACAAACTACAGAGAATAAAAAAAATAAATAAAGATAAACATGTTTCTAACAAATTGCACTTCTTATGTTAAACACTAGGGGGCCAATTTTAAACATCTGAGCACACGGCTTGAAGCACCTGGTGCAGGTGTGTTTAGGGCGTGTCCAAATCCACTTTTGCTAGTTTAATGGCAGTAAAAAGGGCCGTGCACCAGGCGCCTGGTCCTAAAGGGTTGTCCTTAGTGTCTTCATTAATCAGAGGTGTGTTTTGGGCGTAACATGCAATCAACCAATCAGAGATCATCTCCCATTCCCTTTAAAAGCCAGGTGCGTTTGGACCTTGGAGCATTGCTGTTATGATGGAGGATTAGCACCGTAATATTAGTAATCCTCTGTGTGTGTGTGCTGCTGTGCGTCCCTAGTGTGTGTGTCTGTGTGTGTAACAAGCATAGTGTGTGTCCCTGTGTGTGTAACAAGCATAGTGTGCGCGTGCTGTGCACGAGCCTAGGAGCATTTTACTAATGCTCTGTTAAAATAACAATGAAATGCTGCGTTATTGACTTTAGACCAGGGGGAAACTGACAACCGCGTCGGTCTTAAACTAGCAAAGACACTTGGGTCTGGCAATAGAACGATAGAATAATATGAATATGAATAGAATGAATATCTTTTGCTACATTTACACCTAACTATTTCGGCGAAGAAAAACTGAAACATTTGGAAACACTGCTCAACGGAGATTAGTTTTACAACTGGAGAGACAACTTTTGTGTGGATGGAGATAGTTTTTTGTCTAAAAAAAAAATAAAAACTTAGCCGTGTAAATGTATCCTAGTGCTAGCCCTTGACTAGCGAATCAGGGCACTTATTTTGTGTTTATCATGTTTTAAAACACTTATAGGAAATGACGAGCGGGAAAAATCTGAAATGAAGACAGATTCAGCAACTGCACAGCCTATTTCTCTCTTAAAATGTTTTCAGAAACACGTTTTGGTGAACTATTTTAGTACAATATGAGATCGGATTCTGAACGAGCTAGGGCTGCTCCCTCTTAGTCGACTAATCGGTTGTTTTGGTCTTAGTCAACTTAGATCTCTTTAGTCCATTAGTCATGTTTGATGCTTTTTTCATGCTGAATGACTTATTTCCAAGAAACGTACGAGCACATCTCTGGTAAACACAAGAATTAAAGTGGTGCTTTTAGCACGACTCTTTACGGAGAAACTCAGATTTACAGATCTGTCGATTAAATCAACTAATCGATTAGTCGATACTGTTGAATGATTGTTATAGGCGACTGCATATATGGAAAAAAAACACCTAACCGTAAAAAAATTCTAACAAAATGTTTCTCAGCTGTTTTTTGTAGTATTAGGTGTCCTTAATAACATACTAAAAGTTTACCAAAGTTTGACCACTAGAAAAGTGTAATTTTCAAGATGGCGTCCAAGATGGGCAGGAAGCCCTCAAAATATCCTAACTCCTTCATTATTTTTAAATTGTAATTGTATTTGCCCTTATATTTCGCATAAATATGCTTGTAACCAATTGCTTTAATATATAATTGTGCTTGTAATCAGTTATTTATCATACAAATATGCTAATTAGAATATTACCTGGCCAAAACATGTATAAGATACCAGTATTCATGGTGTAGTAGGAATACAAAGGAGTATTGGTCTTTTTAAGGACCTGGCGACCGCCATTTTGAAAATGGGGCCTTTCTTGAAGTCAAACTTTGGTAAACTTTTAGTATGTTTTTAAGTACATCTGATACTACTGTAAACCACTGAAAAATCTTTTTTTTGGGGGGTCAAGCCATATTTGCAGCTGACTATTAGTCGACTAAGGATTTCTTCAATCGAGCACAGCCCTAGAACGAGCCATTATGGTCAGGGAGCAGCAGCCAGACCCACGTGACTCGTTCGTCATTTCTGGTTTAAATTTTTTGGGCAACAATACAGATTAGCGCCGCCTGCTGTTATGGACACGTATTACGTCTCGCGCACGCGCAGAATGTACGCTCAAGTTGGGGTCCCTTCAGTGGGTTCTGAGGCACTTTTTGGACCAACTCAGGGAGACAAATGATCAGTCCAACGGGTTGGTGTGTCAGAGCTTTTAGTGGCAACGAAATCTGCGTTGTCATAAATTGGAAACACTGCATAGCCTAGGCCTTAAGGTGTTCTGACTCTGGGGAACGCCCTTCTCTTTGTCTTCTGTTCTGCAGTTTCTGTTAATGCTTTTAAAAAGCAACCAAAGACACACTTGTCTAAACTCGTCTCATGTTTTGTGACTGGGTTTTGAAGTCTTAATTTTTGGTATTTCCATTGGTATTTTATTTCTGTTTTTGCTTGCTCATTCTACTGTTTGGGTCTTATTTTAACAATTTTATCGTGTGAAGCACTTTGTGACTTTGTCTGCTCTGGCGTTTCCCCCTCTCATTCCCCCTTCTCTGGCGTATGTATGCTGTGGAACGGAACGATTCAATTCGATTCGATATCTCGATGCATCACAATGCATTAAATACATGTTTCTATTAAAGCCATGTAGGATATTTAATTCATAGCTTTTCAATCTTCAAAAACCAAACATTCTGCAGTGCTCTAATACTAAATAACTTGGATACATAAAACTATACAGCACTGAGCACATGGCACCTCCTGAATGTGCAAAACACATACCTATACCATACATAGAATATGTAAACAGAAAGGTTGTTAGGCCTACATTACATTATAAACAGAAATAATCATTTATGGCCCGGCCAATAATCGATGCAGCATCGTCCATGTCCACGATTCGATGCATAGATTATTTGATTAATTTCAACACTTCTACTCTCTACCATAAACGTGCTGTTATCACATAATATGCTTCCCATTCAAAAACATTAGTTTAAAATTTGCTGCGATAGAAACCAGAAAACCACGTCCCTGTACACGTATCAATAGATTAAATAACGTCACCATTTCACGACCTGCCGTGAGACTGGGCTGGCCGTTCGGGGTTTCAGTATCTGACCGTAGTTATCAGCGGAGGAATGTTTGGGACTGAGAGCAGTGAAAGTTTGAGGCGTTGAATAAGCTCTTAGTGAGATCTAACCTGCGGTCAGCGGAGGGTTAACGAGGCCATCTGCTGCGAGGATTACCAGATTAGTTCATCCTCTCATCGTTGCGCCGCTCTGAGATCAGATGTGATCTAATCCCGCTGAGATGCAGCCGCAGAGACGGTCCCCGGGCTAACTGACCCTGGGTCAGACTGCGCTCCGCTGGTAGTGTGTGTGCGCGGCAGACTGGGACCAGTTCAGAGGATGTGAGAGAGCAGCGGCAGCATGTTGGGTTGGGTGGGAACTCTGATCAACAAGAGCTGGCTGGACAGGGAGCGGCTCAGCCATCCGTCGGAGAGGAAACCTCGCCGTGGACCGGGACAGGTGAGAGACGAGCGCCTCGGAGAGGCAACCGGTTCAGTTTAGATGCTGCCGTCTGATTGGTCGGATCCCAACGGTGACACGGGACGAGAGAGAGCCTTGAGGTTGAGGATCGGGACGAGACCGGAGCAGTTGGGGGAAATTAGTTTGTTATCTGATCGTTGTTTTACAGACTGCAAGGGAAGAGCCACAAGAGCAGGGGGAATGAGAGGGGGAGGGGTGGGGACGCCAGAGCAGGGGGGAATGAGGGGGGAGGGGGGGGACGCCAGAGCAGGGGGAATGAGAGGGGGGGAACGCAGAGCAGGGGGGGAATGAGAGGGGGAAACACCAGAGCAGGGGGAATGAGAGGGGAGGGGGGACGCCAGAGCAGGGGGGAATGAGAGGGGGAACGCCAGAGCAGGGGGAATGAGAGGGGGAACGCCAGAGCAGGGGAAATGAGAGGGGAACGCCAGAGTAGGGAAATGTTTCCTCCTCTCATTCCCCCTGCTCTGTCGTTTCCCCCTGTCATTCCCCTGCGCTGTCGTTTCCCCCTGTCATTCCCCCTGCGTCGTTTCCCCCCTCTCATTCCCCCTGCTCTGTCGTTTACCCCTCTCATTCCCCCCTGCTCTGTCGTTTCCCCCTCTCATTCCCCCCCTGCTGTCGTTTTCCCCCTGTCATTCCCCCCTGCTCTGGCGTTTAGCCCCTCTCATTCCCCCCTGCTCTGGCGTTTCGCCCCTCTCATTCCCCCTGCTCTGGTGTTTCCCCCTCTCATTCCCCCCAGCTCTGGTGTTTCGCCCCTCTCATTCCCCCCCAGCTCTGGTGTTTCCCCCCTCTCATTCCCCCCTTCCTCTAGCGTTTTGCCCCTCTCATTCCCCCTGCTCTGGCATTTCCGAGCCCCTAAACCGAAGACATTAGGAAACTCTTCTGACCCGTTTTGGTTCTGAATCTGCGGGGTTGTGTTTCAAACGGAGACCTTTGGCAACACGTTTCTCCGTCCTGATTGGCTCTTATCGGTCACAACTAGAGGTAGACAGATTAATCGGTTTTGCCGATTAATCGGTTTTGCCGATTAATCGGCACCGATAGTCGATTGGTGGAACTATCGTTATTGGCAAAAATCCATACCGATAGCTTTTGATGATGCCTTTTGTTTATGTTTTCAACCAATGGGAAGGCAGGTCCGTCACACATTACGCCTTATATGGGCTTCCTGGCGAGAACAGAGAGTATATGGTGGGAAAGATAGATCCCTCCAGGTCAGAGATCGTCTGTTACCACTCTAAACCGACAGTTTAACCGTTTTTATTTTATTTATTACTTTTTGTTTCAGTTTGAATGAATGTCTTTTATTGACTTCAGTATTTATATTTATTTCATTTAGCATGTTTTCATGGTTCAATACAGTTTTTTTTACAATTTTTATAATAAAGTTCAGCACTGTTTTACTTGGAGTGTCATGTTTGTTTTTATCCAGTATCAATTCTAAATACTATCGGTTCGATTAATCAGTTATCGGCAAATACGGCCCAACCTAGCTAACGGTATCGGTAAAATACACTATCTGTCGACCTCTAGTCACAACGTCTCGTTTTCTGAGACTAAAGCTACTGTCTCTCTGTCTGTGTGTGTGTGTGTGTGTGTGTGTGTGTGTGTCTGTGTGTGTCTGTGTGTCTGTCTGTGTCTGTGTGTGTGTCTGTGTGTCTGTCTGTGTGTCTGTCTGTGTGTGTGTCTGTGTGTCTGTGTGTCTGTGTGTGTGTGTGTGTGTGTGTGTGTGTGTGTGTGTGTGTGTGTGTGTGTGTGTGTGTGTGTGTGTGTGCAGCCGGTCCAGCGGTCCAGCGCTCTGCTCAGCCCGGCGGTCATGTTCAGCACCAGAAAGACCTGGGACCTTGGCCACGCCCCCTGCCTGCAGGAGCTCTGGAAGAACGACTTCTCATTGGACGGTGAGTCACATGACTGTCGCAGAGAGGGACGGACCTTCTCATTAAAAAAAAGAGAGAGAGAAAGAAACTCCAGCGTGGCTGCATTTTTGGCCTGACAGCCGTGTGTGTGTGTGTGTGTGTGTGTGTGTGTGTGTGTGTGTGTGTGTGTGTGTGTGTGTGTGTGTGTGTGTGTGTGTGTGTGTGTGTGTGTGTGTGTGTGTGTGTGTGTGTGTGTGTGTGTGTGTGTGTGTGTGTGTGTGTGTGTGTGCTGCTGCAGCGTGAGTGTGCCTTTGTGTGTGTGTTTGCCTGTGTGTGTGTCTCTGTGCGTGTGTGTGTGTGTTTGCCTGTGTGTGTGTCTCTGTGCGTGTGTGTGTGTGTGTTTGCCTGTGTGTGTGTCTCTGTGCGTGTGTGTGTGTGTGTCTCTCTCTGTGTATGCGTGTGTGTGTGTTTGCCTGTGTGTGTGTGTGTGTCTCTGTGTATGCGTGAGTGTGTGTGCTGCAGCAGCGTGTGTGTGTGTTTGCCTGTGTGTGTGTGTGTGTGTGTCTCTGTGTATGCGTGAGTGTGTGTGCAGCAGCGTGTGTGTGTGTGCTGCACCGGCGTGTGTGTGTGTGTGTGTGTGTGTGTGTGTGTGTGTGTGCTGCAGCACCGTGTGTATGTGTGTGGTTGAATGTGTGTGTGGGTGAGTCATACCTGTTAGTAATGAATGGAGCTTGACCGTGAGATGAAGCAGACAAACGGGTGAGCAGATAACCTCACGTTTTTCATTCCTTTTTTTATTCCCGCGGTTGTTGTCTCTCTCTCTTTCTCTCTCTCTCTCTCTCTCTCTCGCTCTCTCTCTCCCTCTCTCCCCAAACGTTTTACCGTTCCTCGTCCACCGGAGACGACAGATTATCAGGTTCACGGCAACACTGGAGCTTCTGTCAGACACACAGAGAGGTTGTCTGTCTCGCTGCTCACTCGTTCCTCACTAGCTGTGGTATGTGTGTCAGAGAGCTGCAGATTGATTGATTAGTTGTCAGCGTTTGAGTCGTTTTTTTTATGTAAAAGCAGGTAAACTTGTGTGATGTCAGCTTGTTAAATGTGAATATTTTCTAGTTTCTTCTCTCCTCTGGGACAGGAAACTGAATCCTTCCTTCCCTTTACATTCTTCCTTCATTCCTTCCCTTCTCTTTCATCCTTCTTGTCCTTTCTGCCTTCTTCCCTAAGTACTTCTTTTACTCTTTCCTTCCTTCTTTACATTCTTACTTAAAAGCTTAAAGTGTGGAGCCACACACACACACACACACACACACACACACACACACACACACACACACACACACACACACACACACACACACACACACACACATCTCATTCTCTCACACACAAACACATACACACACAGAGACAGACACACACTCTCTCTCACACACACACCCACACACACACACAGACAGACAGAGACACACACTGACACACACCCACGCACACAGACACACACACACACACACATACAGTTAATCTCCAACTATTCTGATAATCTATTAATCTTCTCTGTTTGAGTAATTTTTAGGTAAACTTTAGGTAATCTTGTGTGATGTCAGATTGTTAAATATGAATATTGTTCTAGTGTCTTCTCTCTTCTGTGACAGGAAACTGAATCTCTTTGACTTGTGGACAACACAAGACATTTGAGGACATTTATTTTGGACTTTTGGGAAACACTGATCTACATTTTTCACCAGTTTCTGGCATTTTAAGAGACCAAATGATTAACTGACTAATGGAAAATGAAAAAAAGTGATGACGAAGCTTTTAACTGAAGACTAGGTCTGCACGCCTCAATATAAGTTTGGTAAAGCAGGCAAGAGTAACGTTAACGTTACAGACGCACATCTAAGCAACTTTCTAGTGTGGACGTTTAGTTCAGATCGTTAACTTGCATAATAACACAGAGTCTCGGACCTACATCTACATCGCAAGGTAATGTAAGTCAATGGAGGCCAAACGGCATTGAGTATGCATCTTGATAACACGCCAAAGTAGCCACCCTTTGCTTTTTTTGATAACTCTGCAAACCCTTGTGTGTTCTCTCAATGAGCTTCATGAGGTAGTCACCTGAAATGGTTTTACCTTCACAGGTGTGCTTTGTCAGGGTTCATTAGTGGAATTATTTCCCTTATTAATAAAAAAGCAAAGGGTGGCTACTTTGAAGAATCTAAAATATAAGACATGTTTTCAGTTATTTCACACTTTTTTGTTAAGTACATAATTCCATATGTGTTCATTCATAGTTTTGATGCCTTCAGTGAGAATCTACAATGTAAATAGTCATGAAAATAAAAAGGAAACACATTGAATGAGAAGGTGTGTCCAAACTTTTGGCCTGTACTGTACGCCACTTCATGATGATTGGTCTGGAGTGTGAGTAGCCTACCCCCGAAGTATCCAACCTGTCATGAACCATACGTTCAAAAAGCGAGTTAAGTTAAGCACTGTAATTCGTATGATTTCCACGTTGTTTAGTTGCTGCCGCGTGCACCACATTGACTGCTGCTGTTTTTAAGAACGTGGCTGGCCTCGTAGGGGATGGGGGGCGTTAACAGACAGGACTTTCAAGCCAGGGAGCGGAGTCCGCTTCCCAGTGGAAACTAAAGACTTTCACCCAGGAAATGGGTCTTCCTTAGGAGAGTTTTAATCCAAACCACCGTCTTCTTCCTAAACTTGACTAGTCGTTTCGGTGCCTTTACTTTTCCGCCTTTAATTGATTGGACAGCTAGGTGAGAAAGGTGGACGACATGCAAGAAATCATCACAGGTCGGACTCTATACCTGGACCTCTGCGTCAAGGTATAAACCTCCGAGTATACTGTATGTGCGCCTGCTCTACTCACTGATCCAACCCGGCCACTCGGTGCCTTAACTTAACTTTCTTCACCGCATATCGCTCACTTTTTCTTGCCTAAACTTAATGCTAATCTCTCCGCCAAACGACCGGCAGCTGGCGGTGCACTGTACCCAGCTTTAGTATGATATACGACGTTTTAGTGTACGTAACTTTTTCGTACGATATCATACGATCTCATACGAATCCGTTCGTCTGATGGACTCTCCTTTACCTCGCAGAACAGCTGCTCCACCGCTGCCTCCATCACTTAGATGGATAGTTTGTGTTAGAGTGGGACTGATTTAAAGGGTTTTAGGAACTAACAAAACTAACTAACCAGTAGAGCTGGGCAATATATCGATATTATATTGATATCCCGATATGAGACTAGATATCGTCTTAGATTTTGGAAATGGTAATATCGTAAACGTCTTTTCCTGGTTGTAAAGGCTGCATTACAGTAAAGTGATGTCATTTTCTGTTCTAGCTCTTCTATTATTTTTTTACCTTTACCCACTTAGTCCTTATGTCCACATTACTGAAGATTACTTATCTTGAGATCTCAGTGTGAAGATGTTTTGTTAAAGCACCAGTTGTCAACCCTATAATATCGCCACAATATTGACGTTGAGGGTTTAGGACAAGAATATCTCGATATCTGATTTTCTCCATATCGCCCAGCCCTACTAAACAGTGGGGTCTCCCCTAGCTGTAGATAGGTGGGGTCTCCCCTAGCTGTAGATAGGTGGGGTCTCCCCTAGCTGTAGATAGGTGGGGTCTCCCCTAGCTGTAGATAGGTGGGGTCTCCTCTAGCTGTAGATAGGTGGGGTCTCCTCTAGCTGTAGATAGGTGGGGTCTCCCCTAGCTGTAGATAGGTGGGGTCTCCTCTAGCTGTAGATAGGTGGGGTCTCCTCTAGCTGTAGATAGGTGGGGTCTCCTCTAGCTGTAGATAGGTGGGGTCTCCTTCTAGCTGTAGATAGGTGGGGTCTCCCTCTAGCTGTAGATAGGTGGGGTCTCCTCTAGCTGTAGATAGGTGGGGTCTCCTCTAGCTGTAGATAGGTGGGGTCTCCCTAGCTGTAGATAGGTGGGGTCTCCCCTAGCTGTAGATAGGTGGGGTCTCCCTCTAGCTGTAGATAGGTGGGGGTCTCCTCTAGCTGTAGATAGGTGGGGTCTCCTCTAGCTGTAGATAGGTGGGGTCTCCCCTAGCTGTAGATAGGTGGGGTCTCCTCTAGCTGTAGATAGGTGGGGGTCTCCTCTAGCTGTAGATAGGTGGGGGTCTCCTCTAGCTGTAGATAGGTGGGGTCTCCTCTAGCTGTAGATAGGTGGGGTCTCCCTCTAGCTGTAGATAGGTGGGGTCTCCTCTAGCTGTAGATAGGTGGGGTCTCCCTAGCTGTAGATAGGTGGGGTCTCCCTCTAGCTGTAGATAGGTGGGGTCTCCCCTAGCTGTAGATAGGTGGGGTCTCCCTAGCTGTAGATAGGTGGGGTCTTCCCTAGCTGTAGATAGGTGGGGTCTCCTCTAGCTGTAGATAGGTGGGGTCTCCTCTAGCTGTAGATAGGTGGGGTCTCCCCTAGCTGTAGATAGGTGGGCCAATGCATTTTTTGTGCATGCATTGTTTTAGTCCGTTTTAGCAACACCGGCAGCGCCGCCGCTAGTTAGCTTAGCGTAGTGAATGGAATCCTATGTTGCCAGTTAGCATGTTGTGAGTAAAAGTGAGTCAACAAAAGACAAAAATAACAACCTTACTACTTGCACTGAGACAAAAAATGCGTTGGCCCACCTCTCTACAGCCAGGGTAGACCGTGATAAGAACTATTTCAACAAATGGTGGAGTATCCCTTTAACATCCCTGTGTAGGGGGGAAATATGTAGTCATAAAATTACAACATTAAATTTAGCCGAAACTAAAATTAGCATTTTAGTTTCGGCACTAATTGCTGGTTTTAAAAAGTGTGTGTTGTGTTTTCAGCAGCGTCCATATTTCCTGAGTTGTCGCGGGAAAGCAAACGCAGCGTTTTCTTCTGAACGTTTGACAGACTAGAAAACAGGATTACACACACAGTGTGTCGCTGCAGTTCAGAACAGTATTGTGTGTGTGTGTGTGTGTGTGTGTGTGTGTGTGTGTGTGTGTGTGTGTGTGTGTGTGTGTGTGTGTGTGTGTGTGTGTGTGTGTGTGTGTGTTAAATCTGTTTAATGCTCAGATTTTTCTCCACAGAGTGCAGATTGTTCTCAGGTTTGATAAGATTTGAGGCCCCGTAGAAAACATGTGACCACACACACGGACAAACACACACTCACACATGGACACATACACACACTCACATGGACACACACTCATGGACACCCACACAAACACACACACACAGACAAACTCACGGACACACAC
This sequence comes from Perca schrenkii, assembly GCA_025617405.1. NCBI lineage: Eukaryota > Metazoa > Chordata > Actinopteri > Perciformes > Percidae > Perca > Perca schrenkii. The sequence continues at coordinate 45,202,221 of CM046787.1, forward strand.
ACACACACAGACTCTCATGGTTACACACAAACAAACACACACACCCAGGCAAACACACACTCACACATACAAACTCACACGGACAAACACACAGTCTCATGGACACACACAAACGCACACACAAAGACAAACTCTCATGGACACACACACACACAAACACACGGACACACACACACACTCACATGGACACACATTCATGGACACCCACACAAACACACACACACACACACACACACACACAGACAAACTCACGGACACACACAGACTCTCATGGTTACACACAACAAAAACACACACACACACACACACACGGACAAACACACAGACTCTCATGGACACACACAAACGCACACACAAAGACAAACTCTCATGGACACACACACACACAAACACACAGACAAACTCTCACAGACAGACACTCACACAGACACATACACAGACACACACACACGGATACACAGACACACACACACACACTGACAGACACACAGACTCTCATGGACACACGGACACACACACACACACACACACACAGTCTCATGAAAACACACACTCACACAGACACACACACACTCACACACACACACACACACACACACACACACACACTCACACGGACACACACACACACACTCACACGGACACACACACACACTCACATGGACGCACACACTGACACAGACACACACAGACACACACACACACACCCACCCAGAGTTAGAGCAGGTTAATGTGCCGCTGGTGTTGATCAGCTGTTACCTGGTCCGACAGGTTTCGGGGGTATTTGGGAGGAGAGCAGCGTTCCTCTGGAGCAGGAAGGAGTTCAGGTTGTTAATCTGCTCAGAGATTTCATTCTGTCACATCAAGACTCTTTATTCTCCGTCAGAGATTCACATTTCCTCCCAAAATCACGCAGGAAACTGGAGGAGTTCCTTGCAACTATTGATCACTTTTATTGTTGATTTATTTTCTGGATTAATGAGCACATCGTAGCGGCAGATTCTAGCCAATGCTCCGCCCTAATATGATCTATAAGTAGTAGAGCTGGGCAGTATATCGGTAATATATTGATATCGTTATATGAGACTACATATTGTCTTAGATTTTGGATATCGTAATATCGTGATATGACATAAGTGTCTTTTCCTCCTTTTAAAGGCTGTATTACAGTAAAGTGATGTACTTTTCTGAACTTGCCAGACTGTTCTATAACTGTTCTATTATTCACCTTTACCCACTTAGTCATTATATCCACTATATATATATATATATACTATATTACTGATGATTATTGATCTAAAATCTAAGTGTGAAGTTATTTTGTGAAAGCACCAATAGTCAGTCCCTCCAGAAAAACATGATTATGCGATCGCATAATTCAACGCATAATCAGCCAAAGTCTGCATATTGATGCGGGGACCGCATTTTTTTCAAATATGCCGCACTTTTGCTGCATAAATTGCCGATTTCCGCACAAAACATGCGGGGCTTGCATGATTTCATAATCCCTGCATTTTTTTTGCAAAAAAATCCCATAATATATTTTAGCAGAAAGTTGAACTTTTAAACTTCACGCAAGAGCAGCCATTATTAGCCGTTATAATGTGACATAATTATGCAATGTGAACATCATCAAAAAGCAGGGTGTTGGGGAGGGAAATCACTGTTTTTTCTCTTTTTCATCAAACAGCAGTTTCTGCAAGATCCCGCAGTTTCATCGCATAAATGTGCATAAATATCCCGCATATTCATCACATTTTTTAAGAAAACGTGCCTCATAATCAATGATTTTTGCCTGCAACAGACACAAAAAAACTCCACATTTTTCTGGAAGGACTGTATAGTCAACCCTACAATATCGTTGCGGTATCGATATCGAGGTATTTGGTCAAAAATATCGTAATATCTGATTTTCTCCATATCGCCCAGTCCTAATAAGTAGTAGTAGTATAACTTTATTGTCCCCGTGGGGCAGTTGGGTTTGCGGCACAGTCGCAAGGCACTTTATAACAAGACATCAGACATATGATACAAAGAAATAGTCCTTAGATCAGACACCGACAGACACAGTGTTGGGAAAGTTGACTTTCTACATGAACTAGTTCAAAGTTCAGTTCACAAATTTTAAAAGCTGTTTCAGGTTTGCTGGATGTGACTGAAGTACCGGATTTTCTTTTTGAAAGCCAGCAGGCAAAGTTTGTCCAGAAATGTCAGATTTTTCCATCCTCCATAAAACGTGTTTAAATGATCATACGAAGCCTCCACACTGCTTTGTGTTTTGATGACCCATGCGGCGGTGAGACACTGGTGGCTGGTGTTGCCAGATTGGGTGTTTTTTTTCCGCTACGTATGAAGGTCTGTTTACGGTGTGTTTTAGCCCTGGTTTTGGCCTGGAAGGCTCTATAGAAATCTGGCGCCCTATTGGACAAAGTTAAACTGAGAGAGCGTGGCGTTCACAGACACCAGAATGAAGGAGTTCACGTTAACGTTCATCAGGCAGGAATACGGTACGTTCAGTTCACGTTCGCCCCAAAATATGAACGAGTTCATGAACTATCGTTAAATGAACGCGTTCAGGCTGGACAGACCTAACTTGAAGAACATACACCACACACTACCCTGCACTAGACACCCTTGGGTGTGACCAGGCCAGCTGGACATCTGTCTGCTGACAGTGGACAACGTACGGGACAGCTTGTTAAAGTTTTGGCCACCCCTGCGCACAAATAAAGTTGTGTTTGTCCCTCCCGTGTGCCCGTAGCGAGCTCAGTGGACTTCCTGATGAGTGATGGTGAAGACGAAGGCTCCTTCCTGTCTCTGCCCACAGCCGCCTTCGCACAGCGCCCGACTCTGAGCGCCGAGCTGTCGGAAACTAGCGCACCCAGCCAGCAGCTACTCATCCAGGTAAGTGTGTGTGTGTGTGTGTGTGTGTGTGTGTGTGTGTGTGTGTGTGTGTGTGTGTGTGTGTGTGTGTGTGTGTGTGTGTGTGTGTGTGTGTGTGTGTGTGTGTGTGTGTGTGTGTGTGTGTGTGTGTGTGTGTGTGTGTGTGTGTGTGTGTGTGTGTGTGTGTGTGTGTGTGTGTGTGTGTGTGTGTGTGTGACTGCTGACTCACCGCTGACCTCAGTAAAAACTGTGTTTACACCTCGGGGGACACTTCCTGTCGACCTGCTCGTCACAGCTGTGACATCACTGTTCATCGGCTCTGACGTTTTAATTACTCTGCATGTTCAACACACACACACAATGCACACAACACAGACGACAACACACACACACAATGCATGCACACAACACAGACACACACACACACACAACACAGACACACACACAACGCATGTGTACATACACACACACACAATGCACACAACACAGACACACACAATGCACACACACAGACACACACAATGCACACAACACAGACACACACACACACACACACACACACACAATGCACACACACACACAATGCACACAACATAGAGACACACAATGCGCGCGCACACACACACACACACACACACACACACACACACACACACACACATTCACCTTCACTTTTGACTCAGAATGACCTCAGAGCAGCCGGACTCAGTGATTGGTCGTTGTGTTTCTGTGTGTTCATCTCTGCTGCTTCCTCTCTCATTGTGCTGTCCTCCATTTCTCCCATGATGCACTGCGTCTGCAGAGGGTCACCTGGTCCTGCTGTTGGACTCCCGCCAATGTAAAAAAACCCAAGTTTGCAAGCTCTGCTATGTGCCTGTACCAGAGACCAGAGAGTGCCTGTATCTAGATTAGATAGATAGATAGATAGATAGATAGATAGATAGATAGATAGATAGATAGATAGATAGATAGATAGATAGACTGCAAAAAGAGATGTGTTAAAAATGACACGTGTAGTCCCTGAACACACTCACCACATGTGTTAAAATTCTACACGTTGTGTCATTTTTAACACATCTCTTTTTGCAGTGTACAGTTTCCTACATCCATTTTAAATCTCTGTTTTAAGAAATCATTAGTGGGATGAATACTATTCATAATTTTAAATTGCATTTCTTACCTTTGGCGGGACAGGAAATTTTAAGTATTTACATCTAATTTTTTTTTTATAGTCTCCTTACCGAAGTCTTTGAGAATACACTGCAAAAAGAGATGACACAACTCTTGTGTTAAAAACAACACAACGTGTAGAATTTTAACACATGTGGTGAGTGTGTTCAGGGTCTACACATGTTGTGTCATTTTTAACACATCTCTTTTTGATAGATAGATAGATAGATAGATAGATAGATAGATAGATAGATAGATAGATAGATAGATAGATAGATAGATAGATAGATAGAATCAAACCGTGACCTTAGTTTTTGTGTCAAAACGCCGCTTAGAAATGAAAAAATAGCAGTGTAAATGTAGCCGCAGTTTTACATGAGTGTGTGTGTGTGTGTGTGTGTGTGTGTGTGTGTTTCAGACTCTACAGGACAAAGTGTGTGAGTTTCAGGCTCGTCTTCGCTCTGAAGAAGTCACCCGTCACGTACTGCTGCAGCAGCTTCAGCAGCTGCGCGTTCAGGAGAAGACGTGCGTGGGCCTCGGTGGCGTTCAGGTGCCGCAGGAAGAACGGCCGTCTGCTCCGCCCAACGGTGAGAATCCCCAACGGGGAATCGGTCTGAATAAGTCCACAATATGGCTGCCCCCGTGCAACAGCAGTGAAAGCTGTAGTAACGTACGATGGATTAGCACTCAGGCAGACACACTTTGTCTGTCAGGCTATATTTACACTGCTATGTTCTGGTTTAAATAGGAATATCTTCTTCTGTGTGTGTGTGTGTGTGTGTGTGTGTGTGTGTGTGTGTCTTGACTGTGTGGGTGTGTGTGTGTGTGTGTGTCTTGACTGTGTGGGTGTGGTTGTGTGTCTGTGTCTTGACTGTGTGTGTGTGTGTGTGTGTGTGTGTGCTTGACTGTGTGTGTGTGTGTGTGTGTGTGTGTGTGTGTGTGTCTTGACTGTGTGGGTGTGGTTGTGTGTCTGTGTCTTGACTGTGTGTGTGTGTGTGTGTGTGTGTGTGTGTGTGTAGGTGTGAGTGCAGGTGTGAGGGCGTTGCAGTCAGGTGAACAACCTTCAGATCGTCTCAGCTGTCCAGAAGAAGAGCAGCTCGTTACACGGCTGCGCACACAGGTACGTCTACAGGAAACTAGTGTGTGTGTGTGTGTGTGTGTGTGTGTGTGTGTGTGTGTGTGTGTGTGTGTGTGTGTGTGTGTGTCGATGAAAGATAGCAACAGATTTGGGCTGTAATGTCATTTCTTTTTGTTAAAATGGGTTTACAAAATTGTTATCGAAAAAATCTTGTGTGTTTAAAACCTTCCTGTAGGTGGTAAATGTGTTTTCAGAGTTCCTTCATCTCCTCCGTGATCTGTGCATCATTCAGTGTGTTAATATTAATTAATATTATATTAAAGTTTAAAAACCCGATTATATTTGGGTTAAGGCAGTACCACGGTTTCTCAAACGGTGGTCAACCGGAAGAAAAAGCCTTATTCTGACCGTGTGTGTGCGTGCGTGTGTGTGTGTGTGTGTGTGTGTGTGTGTCTCTCTCGCTCTCTCTCTCTCTGTGTGTGTGTGTCTCCTGTGTGTGTGTGTGTGTGTGTGTGTGTGTGTGTGTGTGTGTGTGTGTGTGTGGGTGTGTGTTTGCGCGCCTCTGTCTGAAAAAGCCTTATTCTGACCAGTTGTGTGTTGGAAGAGCACAAAGGTAGAGTTACTCCTGCTGACATACACACAGAGATCTGTCAGAACTCAGTTCATCACCCCATGTAAACCTCTCTGTGAGACCTTCAGGACACTCGGAGCAGTCGGAGATTCTTTAAACAAAAGATTTTAAGGGTGTGTACGTTAGTTTCTGTGAGCTGTCACACTGATAGGACAGGTTTGATTTGATTGAGTAATAAATCTGTCCGTCTGAGCCGCTGCTATTGTTCAGATTTCTTCAGATTTGAGACGTGAATCTGCATGTTCAGTAACGTGTCCGACCGCTCTGTCGGAAACTAAAAAGGAAAACGTACAGTACAGGCCCAAAGTTTGGACAAACCTTCTCATTCAATGTGTTTCCTTTTTATTTTCATGACTATTTACATTGTAGCTTCTCACTGAAGGCATCAAAACTATGAATGAACACATATGGAATTATGTACTTAACAAAAAAGTGTGAAATAACTGAAAACAAGTCTTATATTTTAGATTCTTCAAAGTAGCCACCCTTTGCTTTTTTATTAATAAGGGAAATAATTCCACTAATGAACTAATGGTGACTACCTCATGAAGCTCATTGAGAGAACACCAAGGGTTTGCAGAGTTATCAAAAAAAGCAAAGGGTGGCTACTGTGAGCTTTGTCTTCAGTGAGAATCTACAATGTAAATAGTCATGAAAATAAAGAAACACATTGAATGAGAAGGTGTGTCCAAACTTTTGGCCTCTACTGTAACTAGCAGGGTTTTCCCTACCTGTTTTATTAGATTAAGGTGCAGCACCTAAAGCCGCCTTATGTAACTGAAAGACTTTTCTCAGATCTAATGACTGTAGTCAGTCCCCAGTCAGTCCTTCCAGAACACATGCAGAGTTTTTTTGTGATTGTTGCGGGCAAAAATCCTTGATTATGCGGCACGTTTTCTTAAAATATGCGATGGAATATGCAGGATATTTATGCAATTTTATGTGATGAAATTGTGGGAACTTTCTGGAGGGACTACCAGTGGACCTACCGTATAGAGCCACTTTGAGTATTATTTATGTGCTCTAGCTTTTCCAGTGTTTTAGACATGACTATGGTGATGGAAAATGTAACATTTTCTTAAAGGAGGACCCCTAAACATCATGTCGAATACGAGCACCAAGTCTTCCACAAAACGAGAGAAAACTCTGAACTTGTGTTGCTAAATTCCAGGTGGATAAAACATTGATGACTTTGTTTTACAAAGCTTTTATTGAGTCTGTCGTGTCATTTTCTATTATTTGCTGGTATGGAAACCTTACCGTCAAGGATAGAAATGCGCTTTTAAAAATTGTGAATGTGGCTAGCAAGATTGTGCGTGTGAAGTTCAGTAGCCTTACAGACATTTTTAACAAACAAATTTAAAAAAAAAAGCCATGTCTATTTGCAAGGACTCCACTCACCCTCTGTACGGAGAATACTTGCTATTACCTTCTGGCTTACGTTTTAGCTCTCCATTAGCACGTAAACAGAGATA
>CM046787.1:45211957-45219457 GCA_025617405.1 Perca schrenkii
TGTGTGTGTGTGTGTGTGTGTGTGTGTGTGTGTGTGTGTGCGCGTGTGAGTGTGTGCGGTGCATACCGCTACACCTCTTGACCATGTTGTGTGTGTGTATCTGTAATATGAGATGTATTTTATTACTATTTCCATACCTGCAAACATGTCGCTTTTCGGCGAAAATCTCCGTTTTGAATGGGAAAATGTCATCCACGTGAATCGTGTAGATCTGAAGAGTTTTTATTTTCGGGGGTGGGGCGGGGGGGTCCGGAATGATGTGTCACCTTTTTCAGCCCTTCTGAGTTTGCAGGTATGTATTTGTTACCTGTTTTTTTTTCTTTTTCTTTTACTAATTAAGAGATTGTTTGGCTTTTAAATTGTTGTATTTGTACTTTCTGTGGGACTACAGATGCAAATTAGCCTAAGGCTAACTCTGGTGCAATGCATCAAATGATTACTTTTATGTTTAAATTGCACACTGTACCTTACAAATAAAATGTAAATGTAAATTGTGCGGCAGGATGCGGAGTCCCTGCGGAGGGAGGTGTCCCGCTGGGAGAGCCAGGCCCGGCAGAGGGAGCGCCGGCTGGCCGAGCTGGAGCGCGAGCTGCTGGAGAAGAGCTCGCGGGCCGAGGGCCTCCGACGGCAGCTGGACGACGCCACGCGGCAGCTGGACGAGTCGCGGCGCCGCCACGGCGAGGCCGAGCAGAGACTGTCCCTCCGGCTGCAGCAGTGTGAGGAAGAGCTCGCCAGGCAGGCAGCAGCGCCCGCTAGAGTCAAGGTGAGGACACGGGAGGTCAGAGACTGACACACCCCCGTTACACACCCAGGGAAATCTAATCCAGACACACACACACACACACAGAGACACACCCCGTTACACAACCCCACAATCCTAAAACCAAGTCTCAACCCTCAAACAGCCCCACAAGTATACTGTATTCCTCGGTTTTTGGACCCCACTAATATAGTAAAACAAGCCCACACACACGCATACACACACACACACACACACACACACTCAGACACACACAGACACACACAGACTCGCACACACACACACACACACACACACACAGACACTCACACACACACACACACACACAGAGACACACACACACACACACACACACACACACACACACAGAGAGACACACACACACACACAGAGACACTCACACACACACACACACACACACACACAGAGACACTCACACACACACACACACAGAGACACACACATACTAAGTTAAATTCTAGTCTAGGTAAATACTTTCTTTCTCTGGTTTAAATTAAATTCCTCACTTATGTTCCACTCGAGAAGTTGGCCTGACATTTCATCCTAGCTGGTGTTAAACATGTCTCCTATAGACCTTTATCACAGCAGACATGTTGACATGTCATAGTAGGAACAACACAGGGGTGTTCAAACCCATTACTGATGGCTGCATTCCACTTAGGAGAGACCCTGGTATTAAACCATTACTGATGGCTGCATTCCACTTAGGAGAGACCCTGGTATTAAACCATTACTGATGGCTGCATTCCACTTAGGAGAGGTCCCTGGTATTAAACCATTACTGATGGCTGCATTCCACTTAGGAGAGACCCTGGTATTAAACCATTACTGATGGCTGCATTCCACTTAGGAGTATATATACGTGTATATATGCCGTCAAGAGCATGCCAGACCTGTAGGTGGCGGTGTAACGAGAAGCTCAAGCCCACGTTAGCCAATCAGAATCCAGAAAATAGCAACAACAGCAACCAATCGCTTCCTCTTTCTCTCTCTCAGCTGCCTAAACCTCCGTTTGTCTCAGTTTACGTGCAAACGTGCAAAGATTTCAAATATCTCCACTCTGGAGTTTTTAGAAAGACTCGGTTTCAGAGGAGAATTCTCCGTTAGCGTGTAAATGAAGGGCACAAACGAAGGGAAATGTCTCAGTTTGTAAAAATAACCAGGTACGTTTAAACAGGGTCTGGGACACTTGATGGAACTGAGCCATCGTTAAGGTTATCAATGTCAGCTGTGCTTCTCCTACTATGACAAGTCAACATGTCTGCTGTGAAGAAGAGTCCATAGAGCTCATTGAATGTTGGGGACGGCCTGTAATCAGAGAGGCTTTCTGTTAGAGGTGGGAATCTTCACTGATCTCCCGATTTGACTTGATCACGATTATCATGTCAGCGATTCAATTCAATATCTCGATGCGTCAAATCCATGTTTCTATTAAAGCCATGTAGGATATTTAATTCATAGCTTTTCAAGCTTCAAAAAACAAACTTTCTGCAGTGCTCTAATACTAAATAACTTGGATACATAAAACTATACAGCACTGAGCACATGGCACCTCCTGAATGTGCGAAACATACCAGAATATGTAAACAGAAATGTTGTTAGGCCTACACTACATTATAAACAGAATGAATCGATTATGAGCTGGCCAATTCCATGTCCACGATTCCATGCATTGATTATTTGGTTACTTTCTGTCCCTCAGTACGTGAGCCAGCCGGTGGAGGTGGACTCGGCCGAGTCCCAGCGAGCGCTGGCCGAGCTGCAGGCCAAGAACGGAGGGCTGCAGGAGCAGCTGTCCCTCCAGAGACAGCTGCTCCGAGAGCTGGAGACACAGCTGCACGAGTCCCAGAGGACCTGCGCTCAGCTCAGGACGCAGGTAACTATCTGTCTGCCTGTCTGGATGTCTGTCCCTCTGTTTATTTATCTATCAGGGACAATGCAGCGCACAGTATTACATACATAATTATCATAGTCAAAGCCATAACAATATGTGTAGAGGTGTGTTGCATAAAAGGTCACTAGCCAATTGGCTAATTTGCAACCCCCAGTTCCTGGTCAAGCCTTTCTAAAAAAGAAAAAAAATAATAATAATCCAAATATAATTTTTTTTTTTAAAAGAACTACATAATGTGAGTTACACAATCATGCAGCAAATACATTGTATACTAATATATAACATCAACATTTCACAGAGTCAGGACCACATTCACGAACCCCAATCACCCCACACTCACTCACCTATACCCTAACCATAACCTTGGCAGCCGTATACAACCAGCCATGCATCCATAGACAATACATTACTACAAGGGTGACCAGATGAGGATGGGTAAAATTCGGGACAGGGGGGAGGGGGGTTTCTTGGTATTGGTCTTCTTAATGTTCTATCAGACTATAACTACTTGAGTCAAAAAAAACAAAACATATACCATTTTAAAAATCTAGGTTTCATTAAAGTTGTGTGTTAAACAAGATGAAGAATTGTTTTTTGGAAAGCGTGGCTATATGTAGTTTGCTGCTAGCATGGAGCCTGAAGTTGGACCCCTCCCGTGTGAAACACCAAACTCCTTCCTACGTAGGCTACATTGCAAAAACGGAATAACATACATTTGCATCGCGGAAAACTGCAGTAATCCCGGGGTATTTCCCTACCCAGTCCTCCCCGTACCTGCAGAGACGTTTTTGCTTTTTAGCTACGTGTTGATCTTGATCGGGTCCCGGGACACCAGCCTGAGCCTCCATTTCAAAAATGAATGAATGAAAATTTGCGTTGCAACTTGCAGCCAATGAGCAGCCAGATGGGAGCTGGCTGCAGGACGACTCAATCACCATGAACAGTTTTTAATTTTCTATCAGACTAGAACTACTCGAGAGTCAAAAAAAAATTCCTGAATTTTTCGGGACGTCTGGTCACCCTAATTACTACAACCCAACGGACTCAGTTGTTAGGCTACATGTTTGGTTATCTCTCAGCCAGTATTTCACCATTCTATTGCATGTTTTCAGTTCAGTTTGGGTTTTTATTTCACTTGGTAAATCATTCCAAAAATGGGTCCCCATCACTGAAAAACTTGACTGGCCGAAGGTGGACATGTCTGTCTGTCCCTTCCTCTGTCTACCTGTCTGTCTGTCTGTCCCTTCCTCTGTCTGTCCCTTCCTCTGTCTGTCTGTCTGTCTGTCTGTCTTTCCAACAAGTGACCCTACCATAGTCGGTATTAACGGGTTCCTAGTCTTCTAAAGGGGTCCCCCCCCCCCACTCACTTCTTCTTCTCTGCATGCGTCCGGCTGTAGCTGCTCTCCGATCGGGGACGTCTGTGCGTCCTTCTCTCCAACGCCGTCGGCAAGGGCAACAGCGAGGTGGTTCGCAGGTTGTCCAAGGTTGGCCCCTCCCCCTTCCTGTGACATCACTCAGGTCACTCGGACTCCAAAGCTGCCGATAAAACCCCCAAAAACTTAGTTCACAAGAACACATCTAGTGTTTCACTTTTAGTGTTCTAAAAATAAGAACGTAAAAGTATTAGTAGTAACAGGTGGAGGAAGACAAAAAGACACGCGCACACACACACACACACACAGACACACACACACACAGACACACACACAGACAGACAGACACAAACACACTTTTTACTCGTGCAGTTATTATAAGTCGCTCAAACATGAATTAAAAAATTAATTTTTCTATAAAACAAGCTAAACAGTTTTCTTTTTTATTTGTCTGAATATTACTATATAGTATATTCATGTAAATTTGAAAGTTTTCTCCCAAAATGTTGCATTTTTATTTCAGTTAAAAATAAGAGGACCTGATATATCAAAAGATATCAAACTGTAACCGTTTACTTTTCTAAAACAAATCTAAACATGTTTATAACTTTTATACGTTAATATGGAACAACACCAAGCCGTACGTTTCAGCTGTTCCAGTGGTGAGGTTATCTAGTTAGAACTGGTTTTACTGGAGCTTTGGAGCCTGAAGTCCCCACACACACACACACACACACACACACACACACACACACACACACGCAGTCTAGTCTGTGGTATGATCCCAGTAACTCTCCCAGTATTCCCAGTATTACCCCCCCCACTACCACCCACATGTAAGCCTCCCGTTGCCTCGTTGTCAAAGTTTCTACATCATAATTATGGGTTTCTTTTAAACAAATAGTTTTGATTTTGATTTTATGAAAAAGCTCGTTTTTAAACGGGCTGATTTGCATGTTGAAGCGGTGAGGATGATTTTGCTTCATCTGATCCAGAATGTGACCGTCATAACACAACCAACGCACAACTATTTCATTAATTACAACGTTTTTTACTTTATAAACATTAAAGGATAGCTCAGATATTTTTTCTTTTCAAGATTTTGTTTAGACCTTTTAATTGATAGGACAGACAGCTTCAGACATGCAAGGGTAGAGAGAGAGGGGAATGAGGCCCAGCAAAGGGCCGCAGGTCGGAGTTGAACCTGCGGCCGCTGTGGGCGAGGACTGAGCCTCTGTACATGGGGCGCACACTTTACCAGGTGAGCCACCCTGGCGCCCTCAGCTCAGATCTTGTGAAGTGTGGTTGTATCTAGAGCTCTGTTACAGAAAAATCAAACCTATAGCAGTTATTTTTGTGGCTAAAATGTTTCAAATGTAGCGGTCACTTCTAGCTGCATCTCATGTCGCTTATCTGATAGCTCCTTGACTCCTTGGCTCCTCTGTCCTTGACTCCTTGAGTCTTGTTTGTGTCACTGTACCAGCTGTTTGTGTTACTGTACCAGCTGTTTGTGTTACTGTACCAGCTGTTTGTGTCACTGTACCAGCTGTTTGTGTTACTCTACCAGCTGGTTGTTACTCTACCAGCTGGTTGTGTTACTATACCAGCTGTTTGTGTTACTGTACCTGCTGTTTTTAGTCCAGATGTTTTCTCAGATGTGTGGGTGCAGATTATTGAGAAATAGGGATGTAACGCTGCGTGTTAAATGGGTTAAAAAGGCCAGTGGATGACTTTATTTTGAGCTGAGGAGGAATCCTGCTTATGTTATATTAGGACTCTTCAAATTTATCATGAAAGCAGTAGGGCTGTCCTCGACTAAAGAAATTCTTAGTGGACTAACACTTATAGGATTTAGTCGACTAATGGATTAGTTGATTTAATTGACAGAGCTGTGCTCTTTGAGAGGTGGTTAAGACTAGAAAAGCACAATATAAATGTAGTTAATTAACCATCTGTAAAACTGAGTTTCTCCACAATTAATCCTGCAAAAGCACCACTTTAAATCTTGTGTTTACCATAAATGTGCTCAGAAGTTTCTTGGAAATAAATAATTAAGCATGAATAAGCATAAAAAATGACTAATCGACTAAAGAAATCTTAGTCGACTAAGACCAAAACTACCAATTAGTCGACTAATCGACAAAGAAGTGGCAGCCCTAGAAAGCAGTACGGTTAATAAAGATAGTCTCTGCATAACAAAAGCTTCAGCAGGGATTTTAATCTGCATCTCCCTTCAGCGAATGAATGAGCTCAGATTTGCCCTTGTCCCCTCCCTCCCCCCCCCCAGATCCTGGTGTACGAGGGCGAGATGGAGCGCGCTCAGGGTCAGCTGGAGGTGGAGATGCAGAACCTGGAGGAGGAGAAGAACCGAGTGATCGAGGAGGCGTTCATCAGAGCCGAGAGCGAGATGAAGGCCGTCCACGAGAACCTGGCCGGTCAGTTTCCTGTTTCCTCTTCAAGGTCCCGTGGCATGAAAATGTCACTTTTCTAAGACCAAGTGGCGTGTTATCTGTACGTATTTTGAGCTATCCGCGTGCATGTCTACGCTGTATACAGCAGACGGCAGTCTGCAACATCACAGCGTAAACAGACACGGCCCTTTCTAAAGCCACGTGGCGTGTTATCGCGAGGCTACGGTTGGGTTTAGGAAAGCTCTTCAACATAGGATGGTGCCTGACCATTTAGAGCTTTGCAGGTCAGGAGAAGGATTTTAAATTCAATCCTGGATTTTACAGGAAGCCAATGCAGAGAAGCTAGTACAGGAGAAATATGATCTCTTCTCTTAGTTCTCGTCAGAACACGTGCTGCAGCATTCTGGATCAGCTGGAGAGTCTTAAGGGACTTATTTGAGCAATCTAATAGTAAGGAATTACAATAGTCCAGCCTGGATGTAACAAATGCATGGACTAGTTTTTCAGCATCGTTTTGGGACAGGATATTCCTAATTTTGGCAATGTTACGAAGATGAAAAAAGGCTGTTCTTGAGGTTTGTTTTAGATTGGCATTATCCTGATCAAAAATAACTCCTACATTTCTGACAGCAGTGGTGGGGGCCAGGGCAATACCATCCAGAGTAGCGAAGTCTTTAGATAATGAGGTTTGGAGGTGTTTAGGGCCCAGCACAATAACTTCAGTTTTGTTAGAGTTTAACATCAGAAAATTGTAGGTCATCCAGGATTTTATATCTTTAATGCATGCTTGAAGTTTTGCTAACTGACTGGTTTGGTTTGATTGACAAGTATAATTGGGTGTCATCTGCATAACAATGATTGAATGTTTCCTAATAATATTGCCTAGAGGAAGCATATACAAGGTGAATAGAATTGGTCCAAGCACTGAGCCTTGAGGAACGCCATGTATAACTTTAGCGTACTTGGAGGATTTATCGTTAACATTAACAAATTGAGATCGATCAGAGAACCAGGACTTAAACCAGCTTGGTGCGATTCCTT
>CM046787.1:45224457-45314457 GCA_025617405.1 Perca schrenkii
AGGTTTGTTTTCAACATTTTAGTTGCATTTTTTTATTTATTTTTTTTTAAATAATTTGCGATTTTAATTTGTGTTTTTTTTGATGATTTTTGGGGACGTTTTTGTCGCCTTTTTTATTTATTTATTTTTTTTTTGGACCATTCTATCCGATGTTTTTGTCGCTTTCTTTAAATAGATGCAGACATGTCCCTAAATAGTTGGAGACCCAGAGCAAATAATCTCGGGCTGAAGGGAACACACACACATACACGCACATATACACACACACACACACACACACACACACACATATATACACGCACATACACACACACATACACACACATGCATGCACGCACACACACATATAAACATGCACTGGGTTCTCCAGTCAGTGCCCTTGAGCAAGGCACTGGCTCAGATCTGGAGTTGGTCCCCGGGCGCTGTGATTGGCTGCCCACTGCTCCCTTGAGGGATGGGTTAAATGCAGAGAATGAATTTCGCTACATGTACGTGTATGTGACAAATAAAGCACCTTTATAATCATGCTGTTGACATGCACATACACACACATATACATGCACACACACACATACACACTTGCACACACACACACACACACACACATGCACGCACATACACACACATGCACGCACACACACATATACACACATACACATGCACGCACATACACACATATATATACACACATACACGCACATATACACAGACACACACACAGACACATATACACATACAGGTGTGAACGATGTCTGCTTGTTCCTCTCTGAAATAATAATAATATTATTATCGATGATGATGATGATGATGATGATGATGATGATGATGATGATGATGATGATGATATGTGTGCGGTGTGTTCAGGGCGTGCCGGACAACCCCGGCATCAATCAGCGAGCGCTGCGCCTGCTGTTCTCCGAGGTGACGGAGAAAGCTCCAGACTGGGACTACAAGATCTCCGTCAGCATGGTGGAGATCTACAACGAGACGCTGCGGTGAGGAGACCTCTGTTCAGACCCTCAGACCATCAGAACCTCAGACCCTCAGAACCTCAGAACCTCAGACCCTCAGACCCTCAGACCCTCATCATCCACCATGTGATACTGGTCCACAAACTGGGCCACAATTTAACCCTATATGATAAATGTCCAGCGTCAGTCAGAGTCCACTAAAAGTTCTGTTGTTGCTGCTGACAGACTCGCATTATTATTCTAAGTGTGTGACAACATTATGGGATGGATCCCTACAGAGATAGAGCTTTTAGTTAAAGAGTAAGATCCTTTTAGTTTAACATGAAACAGCCCCGAAATCACCATCACCAAACTTCACCAGACTCCATGTAAATAATCAGGACTTTTAGCATGTATAGAGCCAGCATATCTCCACCAGACTCCATGTAAATAATCAGGACTGTTAGCATGTATAGAGCCAGCATATCTCCACCAGACTCCATGTAAATAATCAGGACTTTTAGCGTGTATAGAGCCAGCATATCTCCACCAGACTCCATGTAAATAATCAGGACTTTTAGCATGTATAGAGCCAGCATATCTCCACCAGACTCCATGTAAATAATCAGGACTTTTAGCGTGTATAGAGCCAGCATATCTCCACCAGACTCCATGTAAATAATCAGGACTTTTAGCATGTATAGAGCCAGCATATCTCCACCAGACTCCATGTAAATAATCAGGACTTTTAGCATGTATAGAGCCAGCATATCTCCACCAGACTCCATGTAAATAATCAGGACTTTTAGCGTGTATAGAGCCAGCATATCTCCACCAGACTCCATGTAAATAATCAGGACTTTTAGCGTGTATAGAGCCAGCATATCTCCACCAGACTCCATGTAAATAATCAGGACTTTTAGCGTGTATAGAGCCAGCATATCTCCACCAGACTCCATGTAAATAATCAGGACTTTTAGCGTGTATAGAGCCAGCATATCTCCACCAGACTCCATGTAAATAATCAGGACTTTTAGCGTGTATAGAGCCAGCATATCTCCACCAGACTCCATGTAAATAATCAGGACTTTTAGCGTGTATAGAGCCAGCATATCTCCACCAGACTCCATGTAAATAATCAGGACTTTTAGCGTGTATAGAGCCAGCATATCTCCAGTAACAGTGGAAAGATGAACCAAGAGGGCTTTTGGTAGTTTTATTTAGTTTCTGTCCACTTTGAATGAAGTGTGTTTTACAATGATATATTATTATAAGTGTCTGACAACATTATGGAAAGGATCCCTACAGAGGTAGACCTTTTTAAAACCTCTTTGAGACCTTTCTGTTTAACCAGAAAGTCGCTAGCTCTAAACCCACCAGACTCCATGTAAATAATCACTACTTTTAGAGTGTCTAGAGCCAGCATATTTCCACATGTAAATAAGTAAACTGTGTTTATTTCAATCAAAACTAGAGTTGTGATGGTTGGAAAAGTGGACAGACGAACCAAAACGTCTTTTCATAGTTTTATTTTGTTTCTGTCGACATTGAATGAAGTGTATTTTACGATGCTTAAATTACTGTTTATTTACATGGAGTCTGGTGGGTTTAAAGAACACAAATTCATGGATGTTTTTATGTTTAAAAAAAGGATCTTACTCTTAATCTTACCAGAAAGGTCTATCTCTGTAGGAATCCTTTCCATAATGTTGTCAGATACTTAGAATAATAATCTGAGTCTGTCAGCTGCAAAACGAGCAATTTTGTTAAGGTAAATACAAGCTGCACAGTTGCCCCATTAACTTACGCTGTAGCTTGTTAATGTGGCAATTAAACTCAAAACTCGAGCTGAGTAATGAAAGCAGAGTCTGGTAAGATTTAGGTAAACGTGACCTTTTCTCTGGCACCACCTTCAGGACAAAGACAAGTAGCACAGTCGCCTTTGTATTAAACATTTAAACAACCAGTCAGGATCTGCAGTTTGAGAGCACTTGTGTAAAAGGTGGATCGTTTAAAATGTCGTCTGTCCAGCTGTTGCATAACAGAACATCTGTGTAAAGGGCTCAACATCTGGATGGCAGATGGACGGCTTATTTTGGCTGAAAGGTCCAGAACTCAGAGAACTTCAGAGTCGGATTAAAGTCTCGGATTATCAGGCAACTCAGGTTTAAAGGGACCCTATTCCCCCATGCAATGGTGTCTAAGTGACTGATGTAAACAACAGTCTTTTGAAATCGGTCCAGTGTAACCCACCAGACTCCATGTAAATAATCACTACTTTTAGCGTGTATAGAGCCAGCATATTTCCACCAGACTTCATGTAAATAATCAGGACTTTTAGCGTGTATAGAGCCAGCATATCTCCACCAGACTCCATGTAAATAATCAGGAGTTTTAGCGTGTATAGAGCCAGCATATCTCCACCAGACTCCATGTAAATAATCAGGACTTTTAGCGTGTATAGAGCCAGCATATCTCCACCAGACTCCATGTAAATAATCAGGACTTTTAGCGTGTATAGAGCCAGCATATCTCCACCAGACTCCATGTAAATAATCAGGACTTTTAGCGTGTATAGAGCCAGCATATCTCCACATGTAAATGGGTGAATTAAGGATTTATTTCAACCAAACCAGAGTGGTAATTGTTGGAACAGTGGAAAGATGAACCAAGACGGCTTTTGGTAGTTTTATTTAGTTTCTGTCCACTTTGAATGAAGTGTGTTTTACGATGATAAAAGTCCTGATTATTTACATGGAGTCTGGTGGAGATATGATGTCTCTATACACACTAAAAGTCCTGATTATTTACATGGAGTCTGGTGGAGTTTGGTGATGGTGATTTCAGGGCTGTTTCATGTTAAACTAAAAGGATCTTACTTTTTAACTAAAAGGTCTATCTCTGTAGGGATCCTTTCCATAATGTTGTCAGACACTTTGACTTATAATTCAATAATTATAGATATATGTAATATGTAAAACCACAGCAGTCACCTCTAGGTTGTAACTCTGTCTGTTGTTGTTGTTGTTGTTGTTCAGGAACCTGCTGGGGGAGAATCCCAGCGACAAGCTGGACATTAAGATGAACCCGGACGGCAGCGGGCAGCTCTACGTCCCGGGACTGAGCGAGTTCACGGTCCAGAGCCCCGAGGACATCAACCGGGTGTTTGAGCTGGGTCACATGAACCGAGCCACGGCCTGCACCAACCTGAACGAACACAGCTCTCGCTCCCACGCTCTGCTCATCATCACCGTGTCGGGATTCAACTCTGCTACTGGGAACCGCACACAAGGTACACACACAGACACACACAGAGACACAGACACAGAGACACAGACACACACACACACACACACACACACACACACACACACACAGAGAGAGAGACACAGACACACACAGGCAGACACACACAGGCAGACACACACACACACACACAGAGACACAGCACACACACACACACACACACACACACACACACACACACACAGAGACAGAGACACAGACACACACAGGCAGACACACACACACACAGACAGAGACAGACACACACAGACACACAGAGAGACCCACACACACACAGAGAGAGACACAGGCGTGCATGTAAACGGTGTGCTTGTGAACAGCGTGCGTGTGAACGGCGTGCGTGTGAACGGCGTGCGTGTGAACGGCGTGCGTGTGAACGGCGTGCGTGTAAACGGCGTGCGTGTAAACAGCGTGCGTGTAAACAGCGTGCGTGTGTAAACGTGTCTGTGTGTTTTCGTGGCTGCAGGGAAGCTGAACCTGGTGGACCTGGCAGGCTCGGAGAGGATCGGGAAGTCCGGCGCAGAGGGCAGCCGCCTGCGAGAAGCTCAGTGCATCAACAAATCTCTGTCGGCGCTCGGCGACGTCATCAACGCGCTGCGGGGCAAACACTCCCACGTCCCGTTCAGGAACTCCCGCCTCACCTACCTGCTCCAGGACTCGCTCAACGGAGACAGCAAGACCCTCATGATGGTGCAGGTGAGACCAGGAGTAGTCTCAGGTCTGGGATGTTTACACCGTGGCTCTGTCTGTCTGGAGCTTAGCCCCGCCCACCAAGATGATTGTGATTGGTTTAAAGAAATGCCAATAAATCAGAGCAAGTTGTTCTCCCATCCAGGAATGCTGTCTGGACTAGTCAGACCCTCCTCCACAGCGCTGTGGAGGAGGGTCTGGCAATGCAATACTACCCTCTGCATCTTCACCTGAAATCTACACCTATGTGCGCACACACACTCACACAGGTACACACACACTCAGGTACACACAAACACACGTACACACACAATCAGGTACACACATAAACACACGTGTACACACACACAGGTTACACACAGGTACCCACACACACACAGGTACACACACACAGGTGTACACACGCACACACACACACACACTCACACAGGTACACACACACACAAACACGTACACACGTAAACACACGTGCACACGCACACACACACACACACACACACACAGGTTACACACACCCACACCCACACAGGTACCCACACACACACAGGTACACACACACACAGACACACACACACACACACACACACACACAGGTACACACACTCACACAGGTACACACACACTCAGGTACACACAAACACACGTACACACACACACACACACACACAGGTTACACACACACCCACACACACACAGGTACACACACGCACACACACACACAAACACAGGTACACACATGCACACACACATACACCGGTACAAAAGGTCTGGCGAAGCGAGACTATCCTCTGCATCTCCGTTGTTAATGGGTTAGTGTGTTGTGTGTTCTGTGTTGTGTTCAGGTGTCTCCCTTGTTAACCTCCCCTCTGTGTTGTGTTCAGGTGTCTCCCTTGTTAACCTCCCCTCTGTGTTGTGTTCAGGTGTCTCCCTTGTTAACCTCCCCTCTGTGTTGTGTTCAGGTGTCTCCGCTGCCCGGTAACATGAGCGAGTCGGTCTGCTCACTGAAGTTCGCCCAGCGCGTTCGTAGCGTGGAGCTGAGCGCCTCGTCTTCGTCCTCCAGGAGACACGAGAACTCGTCTACATCGTCCTCACCCACGCACGACAGCATCGAGGTAACGAGATACTACAGATTAATATACACATAATCAATACAAGATTTCTCTTTGGATGCTTTTATATAGACCTTAGTGGTCCCCTAATGCTGTATCTGAAGTCTCTTTTATATAGACCTTAGTGGTCCCCTAATACTGTATCTGAAGTCTCTTTTATATAGACCTTAGTGGTCCCCTAAAAGTCTCTCTAATGTATCCTAACATTTTGACCCCACCCCCACCCCCAGCTGGACTCTCCCCCGGTGACCCCTGCCCCCCCTCCCCCTCTCGGGCCAGCAGTGCTGGCTCCACCCTCTCCTCCACCTCCAGGACCCCCCAGCAGCTCCCGCAGGAGGTCCCAGTCCCAGCTGTCCACAGGTATATACACACACACACACACACACACACACACACACACACACACACACACACACACACACACACACACACAGGTAAACACGCACACACAGGTACACACGGGTACACACACAGGTACACACGGGTACACACACAGGTACACACACACACACACAGAGGTACACACGGGTACAGACACGCACACACACACACAGGTACACACACAGAGACACACAAACACAGAGAGACACACATACAGAGAGAGACACACACAGGTACACACACACACACAGGTACACACACACACACACACACACACACACACACACACAGGTACACACGGGTACACACACACACACACACACAGGTACACACACACACAAACGGATACACCCAGCTCACTATCTTTGTGGGGACCTGTCATTGACATAATGCATTCCCTAGCCCCTTACCTTAACCATCACAACTAAATGCCTAACCTTAACCCTAACCCTCTTCCTTAGAGGTATAAAGGCGGAGGTCATCGGCAAGTTTACAAACTAAACCAAAACTATCATCCAGGCGCCCAATTCCGCCCTCGTACCCCTGGTCATTACATACTCTGAAAATCTTAGGAATTTTTTACCAACTATCAGAGCTAATTTCCAGGGGGCGGGGGTTGGTTGTGACGTCCTGAGGAACTGCCGTATGATCTCCGCCTACAGGAGGAATAAAAATCTGAAAGATATTTTAATTCACACAAACCTAAACAAGAATAATGACCCTAGGGAAGCGCTTTGAGGCTCGGATGTTGGTTTTATGAGTCTCCCCCACATTTTTAACCCTTACAGCAGAGTTGGTTTTAACCCGGGGCAGGCCCTGCAGCACACAACCATCAATGTGGTTTATGCAATAAGGTGCAGGGCCTGCCACAAATTGTATGTGGGGGAGACAAGAAATGCACTATACTTAAAGCCCATGTTGCAAGTTAACCACCACTGTTGATTAATAGGTACATATAGCACTCAATATATGTATATCATTGTTAAAAATGTCTCAAAATAGTGTTAAAGAACAGTTTTTGTCAGGTTTTTGTCGTTTTTGGTATTAGTGTTTTTTCTTCCGCTGATGACGTCACGTTGGGGGAGACGTGTATCAGCCTGGTACTAGAACTATGGTGACTGACTGGGATGAGGAAGAGGGTTTTTTACTGTCCGTGAATAGCACCAAGTGAAAGTCAATGTTTTATTTATATCTAGTTCAGAAAAGTACCGGTAAACTTATCTAGATCTAGAAAATACAAGGCATCACGCTAGCTATGTGCTAACTTGCCAGTCCCACCTGTGAAATCCTCCGATGGTTGTAAACACATAGATATGATTGATATCATGATTAGATATCTCACGTTTTGATGGTAGGCTACTAGCTCCAGTAACAACATATTTGCCTGGTGTTTATTTATTACTTGGACGGGGATGCTGTTCAGCTTTTCACAAGTTTAGACAGCTAGCTAACGCTACGCCGACGTTTCGCTAATGTTAGCGCAGCAGCATTAGCCTAGCCGGCTAGGTAAATATTACAACTGCCTTCAGAGTTTCCTATATCTGCTTCCATGTTGTCAACATAAGACTTGTGGCGTTAGTGCTCCTTTTGTACCATAACTTTATTGAATGAAACGTTAAACTTCGCTCCTATGAGATGGTTTTTGTTAGTTAGTTGCACAAAGCTAACTGGCTATAGTTAGCCTGTATGTATGCTAGCGGACATTAGCTAACGTTGCATAGCCAGCAAGCAGCTTCGGTGAGCTAACCTTGACAGCTAACACATCCATGTGTCACCATTTCAAAACATCACCGCAGATTGACTGCTTTTAACAGCAGAGGTTGATTGTGGGCAACATACTGTCGCGGTTAGCTCGCCGCAACTACTGCCGATTGCCGAAGTTGCTGGCTGGCTACGCAACGTTAGCATACGTACAGGCTAACTATAGCCAGTTAGCTTTGTGTGTAATGTTACTAAAAAACACCTATTTCGTAGGAGCGAAGCTTAATATTTCATTCAATAAAAGTATGATACAAAAGGAGCACTAACGCCACATGTCTTGTGTTGACGTGGACGCAGCTCCGAAGGCAGTTGTAATACCGGTATTTAACTAGCAGTCTAAGCTAACGCTGTTGCGCTAACGTTAGCAAACGTCGGCGTATCGTTAGCTAGCTGTTTAAACTTGTGAAAAGCCGAATAGCATCCCCGTCCAAGCTGCCTTTCACTTCCCCCCCAATATTATTATACACATAATAAAGACACATTGACTCGGTCGAGACCAAAAGCCATATTTTGCCAGATCAGTGGCAGAAACCGTGACCATAGACGGTGAACCGAGACGGGGCTTTCATCTGTCGTCTCCCCAACGTGACGTCATGCAATGCATTGTGGGGGAAAGACAAACCGCTGTAAAATAGTACCTACTTTTTCGTGTTATATTCTGTTTTGTGTAGGGATGCACCGAACCCAGATTTTTGGGGTTCTGCCGAATACCTAACCTACTGGTTAAGATTCTGCCGAACCGAACCGAACCCTACTCCCATTCTTAACACAGTAAACACATTAATGAAATAAGAAATGTCCACAGCAGTGCATTTTTCATTGTATTTTAAGTGCAAAAAATAAAAAAGAATAGGCAACATTATGCTTGGCACACAAGTGGGAAAAACTATTTTTGACAAGGCTTATGTTTACCCTATCTCAAGATTCAACCAATATCCAAAATATTAGCCTTTTAGATTTATAATCCCATAAAGTAGGCTACCCCCACGCTCTATTCACATCGTAGGAAAGTGCATCGCTATCGCCAGATGAGTGACAATTTTGTTTTGCAAACTTTCGCTTACCAGTGTATGATGAAGGGATGTTGGGTGGGTGGAATTAGAAAGCTACCGTTAGCTAACGAGCAGCAGCCGGCCGTTCGGTCGCTCCGCTCCCGCTGTAGGAAGACTCATTTACCGAGAGAACACCTGACAGCCTGGGAGAGGCACGGTCTGGATAACATCAGTTTTTAGCTTTGACTGTCCTTCCTTTGCCGTACCTGAAGTTGCTGCATTTCGGCTGCTGTCTGGAGATTCCTTCATGCACAACTCATATTCTTTCGGATGTTTCATACGCAAATGTGTTAACAGCGGCGGTGTTGTGTATAGTTTAGGGTCTTCGTCACCACGAGACCAATCGGCATTGCAAATTGAACATGTAGCTCAACTTGAATGGCCTTCTTTTGACTGAAAGTACTGCCAAACAACAACTTTTTCTGCTCACAAGTTCCATTTTCACTTTCTCACAGCTTACTGCCGTTGCTAGGTTGCTACTGCATTCCGTCTTGCTACGTCATTACGTCGATCACGTCTACAAAGAGTAGTGAAGTAACAAGATAGTTCAGTCCAAGATAGCGGAGCTGCAGCTCTGTCATGGGTGCGTGTCAGTTTTGTTTGCAATGGAACGTTCTATTGAGTTTCGCCTCTTGTTACTTCTATACTCTTTGGCAAGAGCAGAAACTCAACACAACGTTTGTCTCTTTTTCTCGAGTTTCGCCTCTCGTTACTTCTCTTTGGTACCGTTCGGTTCGGTCGAAAAAAATTCTGACGTTCGGCAGTACCCGAACTCCGTCAAAAAGCCCCAAAGTTCGGCCGAATTCGAACCGAACGCTGGGTTCGGTGCATCCCTAGTTTTGTGATACCTAACAACATCAAATACATGAATAACAGTTTAAATGTTTTTTACCAACAAGCAATTACCACAAATTCGTTGGAAAATTAAACTTGCAACATGGACTTTAAGAATTAAACAACACCAGTATGTTTTAAATAAGGGCGATGGCACAACTGTTTTATATGCACATTTTAAACTCCATGGTTCTGAAAATGTTCAAAGCATGGGCCTGGAGAGTAACAAGGCCTGGACCACGGCTCAGCGTCGGGCAGCGGAGAGGAAGTGGATCCATCTTTTAAAAACCATAGACCCTACGGGTCTAAATGAAAAATATTAAAATGGATCCACTTCTCTTTTTAACCCAAGTTTTACAGGATATTTTTAGAAATATTTCCTCCCACTGCTCTGGTCTCCTCTCTCCCCAGGTTTTATCTGGACCTCCTCTGTAGCGCATTATACCCAACTTTTCCTTTCCTTGCTTTTTCCATCTTTTTCTATTTTAAATGATTTTTCATTGTTTTATGGTTAATAACTATTTATTAAGAATCCCCTTGTGCCCGTGCCCCTCGCAGCAGCCATTCTGGGTGTTGCGTTTTAACCCAAACATAACCTAATTCTATCCCTAATCATAAAACCAAGTCTTAACCTTCAAACTGCCCTTTTAAACTTGGGAGGTCCAGCATTTTGGCCCCACAAAGCTGTCGGGACCCCACAAGTATAGTGTATTCCCGGTTGTTGGACCCCACAAATGTAGTTAAACAAGAACACACACACACAAACAGGTATACACACACACACGCACAGACAAAAACCTTCTTTAATAAACTTTTCACAAAAGGCATTCTGGGAAATGTAGGAAACCAGTAACTGTGATCAAAGCTGATGAATTAAAGTAGCGACAGAATGAATCCTGATTCTGTGGTCTGATTGGTTGGTTTGCAGACAGACAGGTAGACAGAGGCAGCCCATTGGTCGGGGACGGTGGGCAGGTAGGTGGGGGTGGATGCTGATTGGTGCATAGCTTGGCATGGAAGCGCTCGGCATGGCATGGTGCCCCGCCTCCCCCCTCCCATCTAACACTCCTCCCCTCCCTCCCTCACACACACACACACATACACACACACACATACATAAACACACACACACACATACACACATACACACACACACACACACACACACACACACACACATAACCACACACACACCCATCACCACAGTGCTCGCCAGCTTTTGTCTGTGCCGCCGGTTTGAATCCTGAACGCTCTCATCAAAGCTCAAGTTCAAGTCACAAGGAAATTCAGACTCTGGTTTAGCCTAGCTTAGCATAAAGACTGGAAGCTGAGGGAAACTGTAGACTGACTCTTCTTTAGCCTAGCTTAGCATACAGACTGGAAGCAGGGGGAAACTGGATACAGAATCTGGTTTAGCCTGGCTTAGCATAAAGACTGGAAGCAGGGGGAAACTGGATACGGACTCTGGTTTAGCCTAGCTTAGCATAAAGACTGGAAGTAGGGGGAAACTGTAGACAGACTCGGTTTAGCCTAGCTTAGCATAAAGACTGGAAGCAGAGGGAAACTGGAGATGGATTCTGGTTTAGCCTAGCTTAGCATAAAAACTGGAAGCAAGGAAAACTGTAGACAGACTTGGGTTTAGCCTAGCTTAGCATAAAGAGTGGAAGCAGAGGGAAACTGTAGATGGACTCTGGTTTAGCCTAGCTTAGCATAAAGACTGGAAGCAGAGGGAAACTGTAGACTGACTCTTCTTTAGCCTAGCTTAGCATAAAGACTGGAAGCAGAGGGAAACTGTAGACGGACTAAGAGCTAAGCTAATAGTTTCCCCCTGTTTCCAGTCTTTATGCTAAGCTAGGCTAAACCTACCAACACATTTTTTTACCATTTATCTAAATGATGAATCATTTCCTTGTGACTTCAGAGTGTGTGGGGGTTGTGGGTGACTTGGTGTCTGGATGAATCCTGCCCCCCCCCCTCCCCCCTGCTACTGAGCCGAGGATTGTGGGATATGTTTCCATGTCCACACAGATACATCTGATAACACTGTTTGTATTTGTTTAAAACGTTACAACAGGACTGCTCCAACACAGTTTGACTTTTCTAAAAAGGTCTTAAAGGAGCACGCCAACTTATTGGGACTTTGTCTTATTCAGCGTATCCCTCAGAGTTAGATAAGTCCATACATACCTTTCTCTGTCTGACGCACCCACCGCTAGCCTAGCTTAGCACAGATCCTGGAGGTAACTGGCTCCATTTAGCCTAGCTTAGCACAGATCCTGGAGGTAACTGGCTCCATGTAGCCTAGCTTAGCACAGATCCTGGAGGTAACAGGCTCCATCTAGCCTAGCTTAGCACAGATCCTGGAGGTAACTGGCTCCATGTAGCCTAGCTTAGCACAGATCCTGGAGGTAACCGGTTATATAAGACTTATCTAACTCTGGGGGATACAGAGAATAAGACAAAGTCCTGATAAGTCTGCGTGGTCCTTTTAAAGGTGCACTATAAGTTCCTTTAAAGGTGCACTATGAGTTCCTGCATGGTTTCAGGCTGTGCACCAAAACACAACAAACCACGTTCCAGCCAATCACTGACAAGATGGTTGGGTGAGGGGGTGCTTTTAGAGCAGCATCCTTAATATCAGTAATAAAAAGACATACTAACCCCCACTCCCCACCCCCAACCATCTCGTCTGTGATTGGCTGGAACGTGGTTTGTTGTATTTTGGTGCACAGCCTGTGCCCCCTAGTGTTTGTTTGACGTTTACGAGCCCTGTGTTGTCTCCCGAGACCGGGCTTTTTCACGGTGTGTTCAGGGACCAGGCAGCTAGCGGATCAAGGAGAGATGACTACCATTTGAGACCACAATTAAATCGTGCTGAAACCATGCAGGAACTCATAGTGCACCTTTAAGGTGTATTGATGGTGCATCCCTATAGTGACTGATGCTCTGCTTTTCTCTGCAGGACGACTGAAGCTGACGGCCTGAGAGACCTGTGGGGGGGTGGGGGGGCGTCTGGGTCTGACCGCAGGGTGTCTGCCAACACTCTGAGGCCCCCACCACCCCCTCTCCCCCCAACTCGCTGGATTCATTACCCTCCTCAGCCACCGGGGGGCAGCAAAGCCTGATGGGAACTTGAGCGATCGGCTGGCAGCAGAGAACATGGCCAAACGTTTTCCGTGTCTTCTTGCTGTGATGATAAACATTTTTAAAAAGACCTAAAAAATTCACCCTCCCTCCCCCTCTCCGATAAGCAGTATACGCTCCCCAATCACAGTATTTCTTTTATTGTTTCTTTGTAAAGTCGCACTTTAAATTTTTAGAGATTATTTTCTAACCCACGATTCCAGATGTGGTTGATTTATAATATATGCATTAACACGGTTATATTATATTTATGTTTGACATGCTTTTAATTTTTTAGTTTTATTTTCTCTCCTTTTTGTTGAGGAAAAGAGTGAGAAGCAAGTTAACCTTAAAGGGATACTCCACCGTTTGTTGAAATAGTTCTTATCACTGTCTCCCCTGGCTGTAGATAGGTGGGCCAACGCATTTTTTGTCTCCTTGCAAGTAATTAGGTTGTTTTTTTTGTCTTTGGTTGGCTCACTTTTACTCACAACATGCTAACCGGCAACATAGGATTCCATTCACTACGCTAAGCTAACTAGCGTGGTGTTGCACCAGACTAAAACAATGCATGCACAAAAAATGCGTTGGCCCACCTATCTACAGCTAGGGGAGACCCCACCTATCTACAGCTAGGGAAGACCCCACCTATCTACAGCTAGAGGAGACCCCACCTATCTACAGCTAGAGGAGACCCCACCTATCTACAGCTAGAGG
This sequence comes from Perca schrenkii, assembly GCA_025617405.1. Classification (NCBI taxonomy): domain Eukaryota; kingdom Metazoa; phylum Chordata; class Actinopteri; order Perciformes; family Percidae; genus Perca; species Perca schrenkii. The sequence goes on from CM046787.1 coordinate 45,238,381, forward strand.
AGACCCCACCTATCTACAGCTAGGGGAGACCTCACCTATCTACAGCTAGAGGAGACTGTGATAAGCCCTATTTCAACAAACGGTGGCCTATCCCTTTAAAATGTTCTGATTAAAGTCTCAGAAAGTCAAGAATCCTCTTGTGTAGGAGGCCGTCTCCGTGTCCTCCGTTATCCAATCGGGGTACGCCACTGATACCGAGCTGTCCAATCAGACGTGAGCAATACGAAGAACTCTTCTTCACGTACACGATTGTGGTTTTTTTTTTTTCGATCTTCTTCCGTTTCCTGTGGATGTTTTTTTTAATTTTTCCATGCTGACGTTGAAGCTTTTGGTTGAACAAAAAAGGTGTTAAATATTCTTCACTTTCGTCGCCTCTCTCTCTCTCTCCCCGCTGTGTTGCCGCTGACGTCTCGTCACCTCTGTATTAAAAAGAAGCCACAGGTGACCTTTGACCCCGGCCTGTAGCTGGCGAGCTGGCCGAGATGCCGGCAGAGAGGTTATAGTTTAGCCGTAGATGTAGGAACAGGAATGCTTAGAAAGGCCACGAGCTGGCTGTGTGTCAACATGTCTGCTTGCTTCGTCTCTCCGCTGTACATCTCTACAGTTTGCTTAATTTTGTATTCCCTTTTTAATAAAGAAAACATCCAAAAACAAACAAGGGACTCTCACATGTTGAGCCACTGTGACTTATCTGCAATCTACAATATATATATATATATATATATATATGCTCATTTTCAGGTTCATAATTGTATTTTAAGGTTGTACCAGAATAGGTTTACATGGTTTAATTTTCAAAAAACACCATATTTTTGTTGCACTGCACATTGCTGCAGCTCCTCTTTTCACCCTGTGTTCAGGTCTCTGTTTTAGCTACAGAGTGAGACATCTAATCTTCTGGACTATCTTTGATTGCACTCGCACATGCTCAGTAGCTCAGATGTAGATCATGTCAGCTAGCTCCATAGACAGTAAAAGAAAGGCTGTTTCTCCACCTTCAGGATTAGCTGGGAGACTTCTTCTAAACCAGGGAGCACATGGTAGTAGTTCTTTTGGAGATTAGGGTGAACTAGTGTGTGTTGTAGCAGTGCTTTGCTATTGAGAACGAGGTAGCATGCTAGTGTTAGCATTAGCGTTAGCATGCTAATGCTAACACTACGAGCTAACTGTTGCAGTTAGCCAGCTCGTTTCGGCTAGTGACGTAGAAAGCCGTGCAGGTTTTGACCAACCAGATCTCACTCAGAACACCATGGATGGATTTTTTCAAAGTGTGTATGTGTGTGGAAGCACCAGAGACACAAAATAACACCCCAAATCACCAGAAAGTGATTTTTTTTTCATAATATGGGCACTTTAAAAGGATTTATTTCAGATACTTCCCTGTTTTTTAGTTTATTAGAGAGACACACATGCCTGTATTAAAGGGCCCTTGCCCTGGTCAGGGAACGTGGAGGCGAGGCAAGAGGCTTTGATTAACACCCTAGACGTCCCCAACTCACAGGCTTTTAACCCCCCGGGTATGAAAAGCACTGCCCTGAGGGGATCTTTACAGGACTCACGGCTTAGGGCCGCTCTTTACAGTATCTCACAAAAGTGAGTACACGCCTCATATTTTAGTAAATATTTCATTATATCTTTTAATTGGGCAACACTGAAGAAATTGCACTTTGCTACAATGTAAAGTATTAAAGGAACACGCCGACTTATTGGGAATTTAGCTTATTCACCGTAACCCCCAGAGTAAGACAAGTCCATACATACCCTTCTCATCTCCGTGCGTGCTGTAATGCTGTCTGACGGCTCCAGCGGCATTAGGCCAGCACAGAACATGCAGGTGAATGGTTCCAGTAATCCTACTGGTCCGAATAAGTGACAAAATAACACCAACATGTTCCTATTTACATGTTGTGATTTGTAGAGTCACAGCGTGTACAAAAAACAACATAACATGAGACACAGCCGTCTTTTAACAGTAAACAAACCGGGAACTATATTCTCAGGTGGAAGAATATAGTACTTGGGCGGAGTGATATGCTCACAGCAAGCCTGTCTGAGAATATAGTTCCCAGTTTGTTTGCTGTTAGAAGACGGCTGTGTCTCATGTTACGTTGTTTTTTGTACACGCTGTGACTCTACAAATCACAACATGTAAATAGGAACATGTTGGAGTTATTTTGTCACTTTTGTCACAATTTGGAGCAGTAGGCTAGTTGGAACCAGTTACCTGCAGGATCTGTGCTAAGCTAAGCTAATGCTGGAACCGTCAGGCAGCGTTACAGCACGCACTGAGATGAGAAGGGTATGTATCGACTTGTCTTACTCTGGGGGTTACGGTGAATAAGCTAAATTCCCAATAAGTCGGCGTGTTCCTTTAAGTGTCCAGCTTGTATAACAGCGTAAATGTGCTGTCCCCTCAAAATAACTCAACACACAGACATTAATGTGTAAACCGCTGGCAACAAAAGTGAGTACACCCCTATGTTAAATTCCCATAGAGGCAGGCAGGTGTTTATTTTTAAAGGTTGCTCCTCCCAGGATCACCGAAGGCTCCACTCCGCTGGAAATGCACTCCGCTGAGAGATAACAGGAGGTCTGACTGTCAAAATCGGTCCCCGCCAGGCTGCAACTCGCCACGGGCGGTTAAAGAGGCGTCTGCGTTGTCTTCCCCCCCCCGTTAGAAAAAGTCTTCCAAAAAGGCACAAAGGATTCACAAGGTTTTTGGTTCCCTAGCTCAACACGAGCTCAGGTATTTTTTATTTTATTTGAAGCAGAAAGTTAAAAAAGCAAATAAGCTAAATTATAAGAAAATTAAAAATCTGTCCCTAACAGAGTAAGTTCAATGAATAATTCCTCCGGCAAAGCACCCATATTTATGTACATTTCACTGAGTTCACTCCCCCAGGCGCAGCAAGGTTTGTTTCACCATTTCCTCTGACCTTACGGGGTAACACCGTTTAATGCAGATACAACTCAGAAACCACGTACAGGAAACTTCACATGTGACCATGTTTCGTATCTATGCATTACACAATCTAACAGCCCATTTCAGGACTAAAGGTGTTGAAATTAATCAAATAATCGATGCATCAAGTCGTGGACATTGACGATGCTGCATCGATAATCGGCCGGCTCATAATCGATTCTTTCCGTTTATAATTTAATGTAATGTAGGCCTAACAACCTTTCTGTTTATAATGTAATGTAGGCCTAACAACCTTTCTGTTTATAATGTAATGTAGGCCTAACAACATTTCTGTTTACATATTCTGGTATGTGTTTTGCACATTCAGGAGGTGCCATGTGCTCAGTGCTGTATAGTTTTTTGTATCCAGTTTATTTAGTATTAGAGCACTGCAGAATATTTGGTTTTTGAAGCTTGAAAAGCTATGAATTAAATATCCTACATGGCTTTAATAGAAAAATGTATTTGACACATCGTGATGCATCGAGATATCGAATTGAATTGCTTACATGATAATCGTAATTGAATCGGGAGATCAGTGAAGATTCACACCTCTATTCAGGACCAGGTCAATGCAAACACAGCCCTATGCATTACACAAGCTAGCGATAATACATTTAAATCTCATGTGACTGCCCAACTCCACTCTACAGGCAAATGCAGGTACAAGACAGTATTATTTATGCATATTAGTGCATATGTTTCACATTAAATCCCCATCCTTCTCTCTCATACATGAACTCAATGCTCCACACACAAACTTTTGCTGCAGTCTCATCCTCGGACAGTCACAAAGCAACCCACACCAACATTTTTCTAAGCAAGTGAATATAGTAATATCAGTAACAGTTTTTAGCATGATTACATTTATAAGCAGAAATATAGTTTTAGCTGTTTGGGGGTTAATCCACTTTTAAAGCAGTAATATAGTTTTAGCTGTTTTTTGGGGTTTTCAACTGAACCTCCGTTCAACCCTGGGTGACAGTCCTGTGTTTGACCCATCCTCCCCCCCCACCCCCCAAACCAATCTCCCTCCACAGACCTTTCATACAAACAAATTTAAAAAAGGAAATGTGGGAGGAAACTTTTAGCTCTGCTGCCAGCGGGTCTATTTTTAACCCACCTGTTTCCACCATTTTCAAAAGGTTTTCTTTATCAGAAATGTGGCTCTCTTTCAACCAAATTTTCACAAACCAATAACATGGCAGGTTCCCCACAGCGCTATTAACAGGTCAAATAAATGATCAGATTACTACTTTCATTGATTGGGGGGTGTTTCATTTTATTTCTATAGCATATCATAACACAAGAACCTCGAAAAAATCCAAAAAGCTTAAAAACAGAAAATGGACATAAAAGCGACAGGAAAACTTTGGGGATAAACAACAATTTAAATTTAAATTTAAATTTAGGCCCAGAAAAACAAAAGGTTGCATGGTCAACAGAAGGACACCAGGGGTTAAATTTAGGGACTGTGCTCGATTGAAGAACTTCTTAGTCGACTAACACTCATTCAACTGTATCGACTAATCGATTAGTTGATTTAATCGACAGAACTGTAAATCTGAGTTTCTCCACAAAGAGTCATGCTAAAATCAACACTTTAATTCTTGTGTTTACCAGAGATGAGCTCGTACGTTTCTTGGAAATAAGTCATTCAGCATGAAAAAAGCATCAAACATGACTAATGGACTAAAGAGATGTAAGTTGACTAAGACCAAAATGACCGATTAGTCGACTAATCCAGGGGTCTTCAACATTTTTTAAGCCAAGGACCCCTTAATTGAAAGAGAGACGGATCAGGGACCCCCTACTACATATATTGTATAAAATGAAGTTGCATATTAATCTGGTACTAGAATAACTTTTAAGGCAGCCTAAAGCATTTATAGATACCTTTTTTGCATACAATACTAAGCTATTCAAATAGCCTAATATTTGTTGGCATGATTTTATAAATCCGCTATTAGGAGGCCCCCCTGGAGTGACTCTGAGGACCAGAGGTGTATAAAGTACTAGAGAGCCATACTTGAGTAAAAGTACAAGTGCTCCATCAAAAAAGTGACTTGAGTAGAAGTTGAAATGCTCTTTAAGCAGCCCACTTAAGTTCAACATTTTTTGTACCTAAGTATTGAAAGTAGTTTATTTTAAAATGTACTACTCAAGTACCAAAAGTATAAGTACAAGTATTGTGTTATGTAGTTAATAAAGAAAGCAGTAAAATTTTGAATATCATATTGTTGGAGTTGAACTTTTTACTAGGTTTTAAGACTGTGCATTACAGGCTGGATATATGAAGGAAGTTTCTGAAATAAACCCAAAAAGGTACATTAATGTCACAGCTGTTATAACTACTATTATCTGCTATAACAGTAGGGTTATTAATCACTTATTAACAAATACTGATATAAAATGTGTGATGTACAGGAAAGTTAGCAAGCTAGCAAAATACAGATAAACTAGCAGCTTCACATCACAGGGTCAAACGGTTAACATTCAGGACTCACTGCAGACTGAAACTACTCAGGAATAGATTAATCTGCTGCAACAATAACTAAATATAAAAAGTACAAACTTATATCGTCTCTGACTTCTGAACAGGCGACCGTAATGAAAAGAAACACAACGCAATGTCGGGATTTCTTACGTAACTAACGTAGCCGTAGCTACGCACACTGTAACCTCCACAGTCTCCGTAGCGTGACGAATTCACAGTAACGAGTAACGATGCAGCACATAAAAAATGTATCGGAGTAAAAGTATTAAACTCATCAAAAAGAGGACATTGTGTTACATTGTGCGTGTCAGATGTTTACACTCAGAATCGACTCTTTCAAGCCTGGTGATCTTACACACAGCACAGTACATGGTGCATCTCAAGGGAACACCCTCTGAAGCTTTGTGACTTCCTTATTACACACAGGACATCTGTCATGTAGCACGGTGCATCTGCACATCACATGGTTACAACCTGAGACAAAGGGCTCGTTCTTGTAACATCGGCCGCATATGACACTAAAGGTTATTGCTATGGACATACGTGTATATTGGCCAGAGTGTGTGCAACTCAGACAGCGAATCACAGAATCGTTTCCGCGTTGTTTCTCGAAACACTCCCAACAGCCGAGGTGTCCACATTCCAGATAGGCGTCGGCGAGGTTTAGTCTGCAGTAGGTACAGGTAAATGGTACAAGCTCGTCCTGGTCATCAGCCGAATCGCCTGCAGTACCAAAAATACATAAAGAAAAAACACAATTTACGAACAGAAGCCGAAGCACAATTTCAATTTTATTTGTAAGGGACAGTGTGCAATTCAAAACAAAAATAATATCCGCAATATTGCTTTAAACTCCCATATTTAATATAAAATGCAACGTTTCTTCTTCAGGCAAATGGTGAACACATTTGATAAAAGGATATATGTAGGGCTCACATTCAGCTGACACACCATCTGGCTTCAATGATGTTACTATGCACAAAACTAGAGGAAAAAGAAAAAACATTCTCTTTTTCCCTTTTTTCTCTAGTTTTGTGCATAGTAACATCATGTACCTCTTTGGATACTGTACAGGCCAAAAGTTTGGACACACCTTCTCATTCAATGTGTGTCTTTATTTTCATGACTATTTACATTGTAGATTCTCACTGAAGGCATCAAAACTATGAATGAACACATATGGAATTATGTACTTAACAATAAAGTGTGAAATAGCTGAAAACATGTCTTATATTTTAGATTCTTCAAAGTAGTCACCCTTTGCTTTTTTTGATAACTCTGCAAACCCTTGGTGTTCTCTCAATGAGCTTCATGAGGTAGTCACCTGAAATGGTTTTACCTTCACAGGTGTGCTTTGTCAGGGTTCATTAATGGAATTTTTTCCCTTATTAATAAAAAAGCAAAGGGTGGCTACTTTGAAGAATCTAAAATATAAGACAGTTTTTCAGTTATTTCACACTTTTTTGTTAAGTACATAATTCCATATGTGTTCATACATAGTTTTGATGTGAGAATCTACAATGTAAATAGTCATGAAAATAAAAAGGAAACGCATTGAATGAGAAGGTGTGTCCAAACTTTTCGCCTGTAGTGTACATCGTCCAATACTAGCACCATAAAATCTTGTATTTTCTCTGCTTTTATATTTTTAACTGTTTTTAACTTTTTATCTTTAATGTTTAATTTCTTATACTGCTCTGTAACTTTTATTCTTGTATTTTAATAATTTTTTGTAAAGCACTTTGAATTGCCCTGTTGCTGAAATGTGCTATACAAATAAAGCTGCCTTGCCTTGCCTTGCCTAATGTTGTACGACAATTAGAATATTAATCTGAGACTGTCAGCGGCAAAAACAGCACTTGGACATAAATTGAAGGTGCCCAATTGTCCTATAATTTACATTGAAGCTAGTTTGGCAGCTGCCCACTGAACCAATGTCGAAGATTGTTGTTCCCATCAGTAAAAAGAACATAGGAAAATAGGGTCCAGGTTGAAAAATCATAATGTCTTCACAAGGGGAAAAGTGGTCCATCTGGTATAGCAGTACCAAAGATGCCTGTTGGTTTATCGCTGACAGCTCAGTCTTTACTAAAAGAGACTGTTTTCTAGAGAGCAAACTTTTACTCTGTTTGCAAAAGGTTATTTCCATGCATTTAAAACTTCACCTAACCATTAAGACCAACAAACCCTATAGAGGATGTGCTTTCTACTGACACAGATTACATAATGACAGTTCAACAGTTTGAAACAATAACAGCTCCTCTGAACTGAGGCCTGGTCCTCTCCTTGCAGATGGTTGGAGTCATTTTGTCAGCTCACCTGGACTGACTCCCTGATCTGTTGATGTGCTCCTATAGTAGTTCTTCTGACTTCTGTGAGTTCACATGCTCTCAAGTAGGGTGTGCAGTGGAAGTTTCCTTTGCAGCAGGGGGGGGAATTTCTGAGTTTAGTAAATTGAAACATATAAGACAGACTGAGACTAAAACCAAGTTGGGTTTTTGTATTGTATTAAAAAAGATATATTTGCAAATATAGGAGCAACATGATTTCACAAAAGGCTGCAGCCCAGTGTGGAGTCAGTTTCTCAAATGAGTGAACAGAACCACCAGGCTTATATGCATCTTCAGAGTGACAGCACACACGCACTTGGGTTATTATGACGATACAGTTCTTACAGACAATCTGATACACATGAAGACAATCAGAGAAATACAAGAGACATCTCGGAGTCATTTCGCCTCCTCCTCCCTGTACGATAGTTTAGGGTGACCTTGTAGCCCCTATCTGTTCAGACAAACAGTGCTCACGTTATGTTCCAGACTGGACGTCTCAGCAGTTAGAATCAAAATCTGCATGTGGGAAATGAGATCAACTATTTCAGCATTTGTGAGAGAAGTAAAGTACGAATTAAACATAAAAATTAAAGGAATTAGGCTTAAATGTAATTTTCCCATTACATTCCACCCTTTTGATTACAACATAATCACAATACACAAATTACTTTAATGATTAAATATATATTTTTTGCCATGTCCATGTCTTCTATTGTCAGAGGTGTGTGTGTGTGTGTGTGTGTGTCTCTTTCAGCATTTGTGAGAGAAGTAAAGTATGAATTAAACATAAAAATATAAGGAATTAGGCTTAAATGTAATTTTCCCATTACAGGTGTCTACTGCTTCAGCTAATGTAGTGGTGGGCAGATCGAGGCTTCGTGAAACAATGAAACAGTTGAAGCATATGTGCCATATTGTGTCGAGGCTTCGAAACAATCCGACCCCCGTCTCAGCGATGACACCTAGTGGTCACCTGCAGGTGTTGATCTGAAACAACCTTGAAAACGAGCCATTAAATAATATATGTGAAGCTTGTAAGGCTTGTAGGCTCCTCACTGTGCATGATGTTATTTTGGTCATGAAAAATGAATTAATAAAAGAAATCAAGCCACAATGTCTCACTTTTTTTTATAGATTTTTATTCCAAAATATTAATTTCTGTTGTGGAAGGACTTATCCTACTTCTTTTTTTACAGATAATTTCTCCAGCCTTTGAAAAGATCCTCTCACAAGGGACACTTGTTGCTGGCATGCAAAGATATTTTTTAGCAAGGACATACAAATGAGGAAAGATTACTGCTCTCTCTTTCCAGTAAGTTAGCGGATCATGAGTTCTGGGCAAAAACACATAGTTGAGGTATTTTTTCACTTCCACTGTGGCATCAGCTGTAGCATTGTGTATCATCTGTGGTTTCAAGGATACGATCATCAAAACGTTCCCATAAACTGACCTGTGTTTCTACTGGTGTTGATGTTGATTATGATGGGCCTGATGTTGACATTTGTGGCTCTGAATGAAAATGAAAACGGAGCTTCCATTTTTATTTATCCATCTATCTATCTATCTATCTATCTATCTATCTATCTATCTATCTATCTATCTATCTATTAATGTGTCACTGTATGTATACTTTGTCTGTCTCTAGCCTATCAGTCAATGTGTACATTTAAATGTAAGCCTAAATATAACTAAAAAAATCGCACTATAAATGTCACTATATAACCAAAAATCCGCTATCTCAAAATCAAACTCCTCTCACAAAAACCCAAGAGATTGTGTGGTCTGTTCCAGACCCTGTCAATCAAACTCTGATTCGGCGGACCATGCCACCTGTCGAAACACTCGTGAAACACTCAGATGCTTCATTTAGCCGTAGTCACGTGACATGGGTGTTTTGAATCATGCTTCGGATCAGTGTTTCGAAACATCTGCGCTTCGGGATCTCAACAAAGCTTCGGAACGTCAGTTTCACGTCAGCCATCCCTAAGTTAATGTACCGGACTTGTTATAAAGGTGTAACGGCAAAAGAAAAAACAAACATAAGAACTTTTAAAGGGATACACCACAGTTTGTTGAAATAGTTCTTATCATGGTCTCCCCTGGCTGTAGATAGGTGGGCCAACGCATTTTTTGGTATTGTTTTTTTGTTAGCTCACTTTTACTCACAACATGCTAACCGGCAACATAGGAGTCCATTCACTATGCTAAGCTAACTAGCGGCGGCTCTGCCAGTGTTGCACCGGACTAAAATTATGCATGCACAAAAAATGCGTTGGCCCACCTATCTACAGCTAGGGGAGACCTTGATAAGCCCAATTTCACCTATCTACAGCTAGGGGAGACCATTATAAGCCCTATTTCACCTATCTACAGCTAGGGGAGACCATTATAAGCCCTATTTCACCTATCTACAGCTAGGGGAGACCATTATAAGCCCTATTTCACCTATCTACAGCTAGGGGAGACCATTATAAGCCCTATTTCACCTATCTACAGCTAGGGGAGACCATTATAAGCCCTATTTTACCTATCTACAGCTAGGGGAGACCTTGATAAGCCCTATTTCACCTATCTACAGCTAGGGGAGACCTTGATAAGCCCTATTTCACCTATCTAAAGCTAGGGGAGACCATGATAAGGCCTATTTCACCTATCTACAGCTAGGGAGACCATGATAAGGCCTATTTCACCTATCTACAGCTAGGGAAACTGTGATAAGCCCTATTTCAGCTATCTACAGCTAGGGAGACCTTGATAAGCCCTATTTCACCTATCTACAGCTAGAGGAGACTGTGATAAGCCCTATTTCACCTATCTACAGCTAGGGTAGACCGTGATAAGCCCTATTTCACCTATCTACAGCTAGGGAGACTGTGATAAGCCCTATTTCAGAATCAGAATCAGAATCAGAATCAGAATCAGAATCAGAAAGGGTTTTATTGCCAAGTACGTTTTTTGACACATACAAGGAATTTGTTTTGGTGTTGTTGGTGCACATCACACATTCTCTAAATGTAATATTAAACAATATAAGTATAGGTATAAACAATATAAGTATATGTACACAGTATGTATTAAATTAAAAATAAAGATAGAAATAAAATAAAATAGATAAATAAAGAGCAAAGAGCATTAGAGAAGAGAGAACAGTGGCATGAAGAGCCAGGTGGAGAGTCACGGTGGTTTCCGGGCCTTGTTAATAAGGCTAGTGGCGGAGGGGAAAAAAGCTGTTCATGTGGCGTGAGGTTTTGGTCCTGATGGACCTCAGCCTCCTGCCAGAGGGGAGTGGCTCAAAGAGTTTTGTGTCCGGGGGTGGGAGGGGTCAGCCACAATCTTTCCAGCACGCTTCAGAGTCCTGGTGGCGTAAAGGTCCTGGAGCGGCGGCAGATTGCAGCCAATCACCTTCTCAGCTGACCGAATGACACGCTGCAGTCTGCCCTTGTCCTTGGCAGTGGCAGCAGCGTACCAGATGGTGATGGAGGATGTGAGGATGGACTCAATGATGGTTGTGTAGAAGTGCACCATCATTGTCTTTGGCAGGTTGAATTTCTTCAGCTGCCGCAGGAAAGTACATCCTCTGTTGTGCTTTCTTGACGAGGGAGCTGATGTTCAGCTCCCACTTGGGGTCCTGGGAGATTGTAGTTCCCAGGAAGCGGAAAGACTCCACAGTGTCAATTGTGGAGCCACAGAGGGTCATGGGGGGCAGGTGGGGGCTGGGTTCTTCCTGAAGTCCACAACCATCTCCACTGTCTTTAGAGCGTTGAGATCTAAATTGTTTTGGTTGCACCACTTCACCAGGTGGTCAGCCTCCGACCTGTAGGCGGACTCGTCTCCATCAGAGATGAGTCCGATGAGAAGGTGTCGATCCGTGAACTTCAGAAGCTTGACGGACTGATGACTGGAGGTGCAGTTGTTGGTGTAGAGGGAGAAGAGCAGAGGCGAAAGAACACAGCCCTGAGGGGATCCAGTGCTGATGGTCTGTGAGTTGGAGACGTGTTTCCCCAGCTTGACATGCTGCTTCCTGTCAGACAGAAAGTCAGTGATCCACCTGCAGGTGGAGTCAGGCACACCAAGCTGGGAGAGCTTCTCCTGGAGCAGAGCCGGGATGATGGTGTTGAAGGCAGAGCTGAAGTCCAAAAACAGGATCCTGGCGTAGGTTCCTGCAGAGTCCAGGTGCCGGAGGATGTAGTGGAGGGCCAGGTTGACTGCATCATCTACAGACCTATTGGCTCTGTAGGCAAACTGCAGGGGGGTCCAGGAGGGTGTCGGTAATGGCTTTGAGGTGTGAAAGCACAAGGCGCTCAAAGGACTTCATAACCACAGAGGTCAGGGCGACGGGTCTGAAGTCATTAAGTCCTGTGGTCCTTGGCTTCTTGGGGACAGGGATGATGGTTGAGGTCTTGAAGCAGGCTGGCACGTGACATGTCTCCAGTGAGGTGTTAAAAATGTCTGTGAACACTGGAGACAGCTGGTCAGCACAGTGCTTCAAGCTTGATTTCACCTATCTACAGCTAGGGTGACCATGATAAGCCCTATTTCACCTATCTACAGCTAGGGGAGACTGTGATAAGCCCTATTTCACCTATCTACAGCTAGGGAGACTGTGATAAGCCCTATTTCATCTATCTACAGCTAGGGGAGACTGTGATAAGCCCTATTTCACCTATCTACAGCTAGGGGAGACTGTGATAAGCCCTATTTCACCTATCTACAGCTAGGGGAGACCATGATAAGCCCTATTTCACCTATCTACAGCTAGGGGAGACTGTGATAAGCCCTATTTCACCTATCTACAGCTAGGGAGACTGTGATAAGCCCTATTTCACCTATCTACAGCTAGGGGAGACCATGATAAGCCCTATTTCACCTATCTACAGCTAGGGGAGACCATGATAAGCCCTATTTCACCTATCTACAGCTAGGGGAGACCGTGATAAGCCCTATTTCACCTATCTACAGCTATAGGGGAAACTGTGATAAGCCCTATTTCACCTATCTACAGCTAGGGGAGACCATGATAAGGCCTATTTCACCTATCTACAGCTAGGGGAGACCATGATAAGGCCTATTTCACCTATCTACAGCTAGGGGAGACTGTGATAAGACCTATTTCAACACACGGTGGCATATTCCTTTAAAGAGAAAGGTTTTCATTATGATATAAAGCCTTATTTTACGTCCCTCTCTTTTTCATTTATTATTCTCCAATTTGACATTAAACATTTTATAAAGGAGCTCTTCAATGTTCTCTCTCCTCAGAGCAGAGGTTAGGGAATGGCCTTCGCCTTCACAAAGGCGATTTCCCGGATTGAGCCAGGATAGATCAAAATAAGGGAATTAACATGAAAAATGATGAAGTATCAGTGGAAACTAATTCTCCTTTCCTGTGTTTATTACAGAGAGATGATAATGATGATGATGGTCTATGTAATTTTTGGGCTATCTTTTCTTTTTCATCTCCCTTCTTCCCAACCTTTTGCTTCACCCCCCCCCCCCCCCCCCCAAAAAAAGAAAACTATGAATGAACACATATGGAATTATGTACTTAACAACAAAGTGTGAAATAACTGAAAACATGTCTTATATTTTAGATTCTTCAAAGTAGCCACCCTTTGCTTTTTTTATTAATAAGGGAAATAATTCCACTAACTGAACCCTGACAAAGCACACCTGTGAAGGTAAAACCATTTCAGGTGACTACCTCATGAAGCTCAGTGAGAGAACACCAAGGGTTTGCAGAGTTATCAAAAAAAAGCAAAGGGTGGGCTACTTTGAAGAATCTAAAATATAAGACATGTTTTCAGTTATTTCACACTTTTTTGTTAAGTACATAATTCCATATGTGTTCAGTCATAGTTTTGATGCCTTCAGTGAGAATCTACAATGTAAATAGTCATGAAAATAAAGAAACACATTGAATGAGAAGGTGTGTCCAAACTTTTGGCCTGTACTGTATGTAGGTGTACTTATATTTAAATAAACACACGGTAGCTGAGTTTATGCAGGGTCTTTTATTTTACTCGTGTTTTTTTTTTCATGAGTCAGAACGAGGCAAAAGCTGAGGGAGAGCTCTTGTCCTCCGCCCCCCACCCCACCCCGTGCTGGACCCTGTGCAGAGGGGCTGGAAAAACAAGCCGAAATAACTCGGTCAATGGCAGAAATAAATCATTCACTTGAAAGAGAAACAAAAACCTGAAGAATAAATAAAAAGGTTGTGCATCATCATGTTTCCTGTATTGAATATCATTGCCAAACATAACACTATAGGCTACCTTTTAAAAGCGATGAATAATATCCTTTCTCCTTGGTATAGCCCCCAGTTGGGGCTGTTCTGGACACTGCTCTCTGGGCATCGGGTCATCTGGCTCCATCGCTACATTTATGGCACCGTGTTTTCCTGCGAGATGTTGTACAGAACCCCCCCAGGCTAAAACAATGTTGCATACCGGCGCATAGAGGTCTTCTTTTAGTTTTTCAGTGCATTTTGTGGTGTTAGGAATTGTTTTTCTGCGCATTTCCGCACTAGTTCAAAACGTGCGTACATGTACACCACCTCCTGAGCTGGCGTAGGATTTTGATCCATATTGATAAATCTCAAAGTCACCGTGGTTTTGGGTGTACGCCAGGTGTACGCTGGAAATTTGGTGTACGCACTTTTGATAAATGACGGCCAATGTGCTTACTCATACAAAACAACCAATATATACACACTATAAACAGAAACAATATAGACAGGTTGAGGCAATGAAGAGTGCAAAGTGAGCAGGAGTAAAAAAAAATGTATGATAAATTTAATTATAGAGCATAGTGCAAAGGATGCTGGAATAAATAAGCAAATATTATGTTATGATATAAGTATTATATTACAATATGAACAGTATGAACAGCTCTGAAATAGAGAATGATGAATAAATAAGAAGTGGAAGCAGTAAACAGGTGCTGAATTAGAGACAGTGTTGCTGGGTTATTCCACAGTGAGTCAGAAGTCAGCTGTTCATCAGAGTGATGGCTTGTGAGAAGAAACTGTTCCTGAGTCTCTTGGTTTTGGCGTACAGTAACATAACAGAACAAAACAGGGCCGATGGAAGGGGCCAACGAGTGAGAACAGAATATGATAGCAATGAAGATGTGCATCAGTGCAAATATGCAACTGTGCCTGACAAGGATAACGGGGTGAGGGTGTGAAGAACAGTGGGGGAGAGATGGGTGAAAGAGGAACAGTTAGCATGTGCAGTGATCAGACAGGAGCTCAGACAGATGGGATCCGAAGGCAGTTAGTGGGAGAAGGGTTTGGAGTAAAGTACTTTGAATTGCCCTGTTGTTGAAATGTGCTATCCATATAAAGCTGCCTGCCTGCCTGAAAAAGACCAATATATATACTCTAAAAGTTAAAGGAGAATTCCGGTGGATTCCTACACGTAGCTCTGTTGTTTGTAAATGTGGAGAGCTGTCAGTAGCGAGAAAAATGAAACCAATCGGTGCTGCCTTCACCGTGTTATCCTCCTGCTAGCGTTAGCACCCAACAGGCTTAAACAGGGCAGGTTTTAAACTTGTTTTTAGCCTCTTAACATGATCAAGTTGTGCTAATTCAGCTGTGTTTAGTCAGAATCAGAATCAGAATCAGAATCAGAATCAGAAAAGCTTTATTGCCAAGTACATTTTTTACACATACAAGGAATTTGTTTTGGTGTCGTAGGTGCATGTCACACATTATCTAAAATAAGTTAAACAAACAGGTTAACAGAACAGACAATATAAGTATAAATATATAAATATAAGTGTATATGTACACACACAGGATGTAACATAATAAAATAAGAGTAACAGTTAAGATAAAAAAGAGCAGATTAAGTACAGTGGCATGTAGAGCCAGAGGTGGGTGTGGAGAGAGTCAGGGTGGATTCCGGGCCTTGTTAATAAGGCTAGTGGCGGAGGGGAAAAAGCTGTCCTTGTGACGTGAGGTCTTGGTCCTGATGGACCTCAGCCTCCTGCCAGAGGGGAGTAGCTCAAAGAGTTTGTGTCCGGGGTGGGAGGGGTCAGCCACAATCTTTCCAGCACGCTTCAGAGTCCTGGTGGCGTAAAGGTCCTGGAGCGGTGGGAGATTGCAGCCAATCACCTTCTCAGCTGATCGAATGACACGCTGCAGTCTGCCCTTGTCCTTGGCAGTGGCAGCAGCGTACCAGATGGTGATGGAGGATGTGAGGATGGACTCAATGATGGCTGTGTAGAAGTGCACCATCATTGTCTTTGGCAGGCTGAATTTCTTCAGCTGCCGCAGGAAGTACATCCTCTGTTGTGCTTTCTTGACAAGGGAGCTAATGTTTAGCTCCCACTTGAGGTCTTGGGAGATGGTAGTTCCCAGGAAGCGGAAAGACTCCACAATGTTAATTGTGGAGTCACTGAGTGTGATAGGGGCAGGTGGGGCAGAATTCTTCCTGAAGTCCACAACCATCTCCACTGTCTTTAGAGCGTTGAGCTTTAGGTTGTTTTGCTTGCACCAGGTCACCAGGTGGTCAGCCTCCGACCTGTAGGCGGACTCGTCTCCATCAGAGATGAGTCCGATGAGGGAGGTGTCGTCCGCGAACTTTAGAAGCTTGACAGACTGGTGACTGGAAGTGCAGCTGTTGGTGTACAGGGAGAAGAGTAGAGGAGAAAGAACACAGCCCTGAGGGGATCCGGTGCTGATGGTCTGTGAGTTGGAGACGTGTTTCCCCAGCTTCACATGCTGCTTCCTGTCAGACAGGAAGTCAGTGATCCACCTGCAGGTGGAGTCAGGCACACCAAGCTGGGAGAGCTTCTCCTGGAGCAGAGCTGGGATGATGGTGTTGAAGGCAGAGCTGAAGTCCACAAACAGGATCCTGGCGTAGGTTCCTGCAGAGTCCAGGTGCCGGAGGATGTAGTGGAGGGCCAGGTTGACTGCCTCATCTACCGACCTATTGGCTCTGTAGGTGTTGATACTGCAAGGAGTGCTTCGGGAGCGTCTACAAACTACAACCCCGAAAATAGATTTACATATTTTTCAAAACTAGGGGTATGCGTATTTTTTAAAAGTAAGTGCTGTAGTACAACTATCAGGAGACAAGTTATAATTGAGGTAAGTTTGGAGACACTCCCTTATTTAATCATTAAATGAATAGCCTACATATATGTTTTGTGTTTTAGTTTGTAGACGGTCCCTAAGAACTAGTATTACTGCCGTCTCAACACCAGAACTAAACACAGCTGAATTAGCACAACTCTTATGCATTTCTTTCCCATCTACAGTACAGGCCAAAAGTTTGGACACACCTTCTCATTCAATGTGTTTCTTTATTTTCATGACTATTTACATTGTAGATTCTCACTGAAGGCATCAAAACTATGTATGAACACATATGGAATTATGTACTTAACAAAAAAGTGTGAAATAACTGAAAACATGTCTTATATTTAGATTCTTCAAAGTAGCCACCCTTTGCTTTTTTTGATAACTCTGCAAACCCTTGGTGTTCTCTCAATGAGCTTCATGAGGTAGTCACCTGAAATGGTTTTACCTTCACAGGTGTGCTTTGTCAGGGTTCATTAGTGGAATTATTTCCCTTATTAATAAAAAAGCAAAGGGTGGCTACTTTGAGGAATTTAAAATTTTTGGCCTGTACTGTACTGCAGTCAGATTGACTGAGTTCACTCAGAAGGACTCCCTTCGTGCCCGTCAGGTGCCCGTATGTGACCTCAGACAGCGTGTGTTTCCCTTTTGCGTGAAAGAAGAGGTGTGGACCGACAAAACGTACAGCGAAAGACCGTGCACAACATTTCAGACCGTCTGTTAAAAAAAACTAACGAGGTGTTTCTTGGATTGATGAGGAAGGAGAGAGGCTAGGGTCCAACTGAAGATGGAGCAAAAGATTTAATGAAACAGAATGATGAAATGATAAGTCAACAGCAATTCAACACTACAACACAAAACACTGCAAGCATCGAACTGCGAGAACATGGCCCCCCTTCGGGAGTCCCATTCAAACAACCCTGTCACATGACAAAACCATTCACTGCAGGCAGTGGTCTGCAGAACATGCTTCCCCTGGGGGGTCACAGTCTGCTGCCCTGAAATCATCTCAATATCCCCCATTTCTTCCCTAGAAGTTGAGGGTGGTTCCTCAAATGACATCTCTCCCTATTGGTCAGATGTTTTCTCACGATAAGGTCCCACCTCTGAATGGTCAGGTTACTCCAGGTCAAGATGAAAGGATTGTAACGTGAGAATGTCAGTTCTTTCCAAGCCTTACAGCAATCCACATTTCTTTGTTCTAATCAAGTCTGGCCCAGCAGGGGGGAGGGGGTGCTCCCAAAACGCTGGGAGGACAGTGAGTCTCCTCCAGTATGCTAACTGTCCCAGGCCAGGATAGGAAATGAACTTAAAATGTAAAGATCAACAAGCCACATATGTTCAAATGTGACTTTGACTTATTCAGAAGATGGAGCTTTAAGAGTTCCTCTATTTTTCTTTTAAAGGATACAATTTTTGTCAGAGCTACACTGAAGTGGGCAAGTTGATAAATGCAAGTTATTTCAGTTGATATTCTGTAATATTTCAATCTTCATGTGCTAAAATGGTACATAAGTTCCTGTAGATGGCGATACACATTCTCCTTATTCTGCCAAATAAATGAAAAGCTTGTTGAAATCATCATGTTTTACCTTCTTGCTGAATCAAAATCTCAGCTAGCTTTACTCAGAGACGGTCCCAATAATGGGCTTAAAGTCAACTCACATTCAGTTTGTGCATGATTACATGATCAGCTTAAGTCTGGCTTGTCAGGCTAATAAAATTGAATAAAAGACTCAAAATGTAATGGAAATAATCAATATTTTTTTGGGGTTCCATACAACATATCCATGTTATTTTTGGGGAATTTGGTTGAACCCCACCACCCCCATATTTCTGATACTAACAACTTTGAAAACAACATTAATAACCTGATATATAAGTGGGATACATCCCACTTTTAATTTTAATCATGAGTTCTCCTTGTAAACACAACATATAAAGTCATATTAATGAGAACATGCAACATGTCTTTCCTTCGTCTGAATCCTGGAACTTGTTTTTCATTTTGGTCCGAAGCCATTCATCTGACCCGCCCCCATCTCTATTAATGTAGGACTACTGGGGTTATTCTCGCACTGAATCCTCACATGTCCAACAGTCCGTCAAGACAGCACCCACACAGATATCCAGCAGTCTGGACTTCTTTAGCGGCGGAGAGCAGCTGAGAGAAACACGGAGGATTCTGCTTAGGACCAGAGGTAAGGAAAAGTTTGGTGTCTTGGAACTTTTGGAGTCCTTGGTGTGTTTTGGGGGGACGCTGTACCCCGCCCTGTGTGCGCGTGTTGTTGTGCAGTTGTCCTTTAAATGAACCGACGGGTTAAAAGAGTCAATCAGTGCAGATGTGATTCACTTCTGAGCAGTTCTCTAATGATCTTTTTGTCTTTAAGGGGGGGCTCTCTATCTCATAAAAACAGTTGGTACACCCCCCACACAGCCTAACAAGACTATACAATGAAACAGCCTATAGGCGCGAGTGGCGCTTTTACGCAGCATTTGCGCACGGTAGGCCTAGATTAGACACACGCGCACAACAGACAGAGATTTTTTTTTTACAGAAATGGATTCCTTTTAATTAATTTTAACATATTATTGACTGTGAGATAGTCCATATTTCATTTCAATTTCGCAATACAAAGAAATAGAATAAACGATGTATTCTGAGTGTCAATTCTCAATTTCACAAAGAAATGAAACGGGACTCATTTGAACCAGAGCACTCTCAGACCTCCTCAGGGTCAGACCCAATAACGCATGTAGTCTTTAACGGAGACACAGGGGACATGCATTCACTGGCAGACAGGAATAAAGCCAGCTAAAACTGCACAGCCAAACTATGTTCTAGTCTTCTAATGTCCACGTAGTGATAACAACACCTGGGGGGGGTCAGTCGACTCGGCTTTACGGAGACCAAACAGACAAAGGGTCCCTGCTCTCAGATGCCTGGAATCCATGATCCAGGAATCTCATGTCCGGTGTCCACTCTTGATCCAGGACTGGACCAACGGGACGCATGGGGGGAGCTCCATTCAGCTCGATTAGTAACAAGCAGACTGGGTCATTAACATCGCTATGAATCCGTTCTCCATGTTTAGTTTATGAGCAGTGTGTGTGTGTGTGTGTGTGTGTGTGTGTGTGTGTGTGCGCGCGTTATTTACCGTGATATATCATCATGTGGATGAAAATTAAATTAAATTAAAGTAGTGCCAGCATGTCGGCCAGTCACGTCGTGTTGATTAGGACCTATTTCCCCACTGCATGTGTGAGTGGGCGGGGGAGATAATGATCGTTTGTTTAAGATTAAATTACAGTGCGACATATCTATATATAAACACCTTCAGCTTTGTTGCTTTCATGCGGCTGTCCAGCACTTTCTATCGCTTCAAAGCGCTTTTTAACAAAAGAGCTGTTGTGCTATTTGATTAATTGTTGCAGGATGTTTATTGTGATGTCACGTGTCAAGTTAGCCTGACAAGCCAGACCCACATCAGGCTGAACAGGAAGTGACAGAAACACTGTGGTCTGATTCTGATTTTAATCAAATGTTATCA
This sequence comes from Perca schrenkii, assembly GCA_025617405.1. NCBI lineage: Eukaryota > Metazoa > Chordata > Actinopteri > Perciformes > Percidae > Perca > Perca schrenkii. Next base: position 45,258,810 of record CM046787.1, read on the forward strand.
GACCCATATATCAGCTGGTAGTCTCCAGATGTTTTAATGATGACAGAGTAGCTCTCAGAATGCTCTACATGACATCTGTTGCTGATTTTAATTAACAACAGACTGTAGATGATCTGTAATCTGAACAGATTTAGTCTCTCTCATTTAGAGCTGGGCAATATATCGATATGAGACTAGATATCGTCTTAGATTTTGGATATTGTAATAAATATCGTAATAAGTGTCTTTTCCTGGTTTTAAAGGCTGCATTAAAGTGATGTACTTTTCTGAACTTACCAGTTGATCTAAAATATAAGACATGTTTTCAGTTATTTCACACTTTTTTGTTAAGTACATAATTCCATATGTGTTCATTCATAGTTTTGATGCCTTCTGTGAGAATCTACAATGTAAATAGTCATGAAAATAAAGAAACACATTGAATGAGAAGGTGTGTCCAAACTTTTGGCCTGTACTGTATGTGGATGGCCTTAGTGACTACATTACCTATGGGCCAGTTAGCAGTGGGGATTTAGGTTTGCTAATAATATGTTGGACTCATGTTAAGACTTTAATTTTTGAAAAAAACTGTTGAAGATCCCTATTTTACACTATAAACTATTCTCTTTCGCATATTCGTTGAAAGATCTCTTAACCAATGGACTTAAATAATTTACTGTGACGATAGAGTACAATCAACACTTTTTAGTAACAGTATTTTAAGATATATGAGGCACATGTGGGCTCACCAACTGAGGTTTCCGACACCTCCCAAGTCAAATCATTCAAACTCTCTACAGTTTAAGGTCTCTATTAATCTTGCTCCAGGCACTTGCTCCTCCTTCTCCTTATCAGCTTGGGGGTGCTTCATGCATACTGGAATGGCAGCTGTGGGTTAATTCCCCAAATGGGGCTGCCAGACACCCGTCTCCTTGTCGTGACCTTACTGATCCAAGTCTGAACACACCTCTGTACTCGACTATCAGCGGTCATAAAACCTCTCATGCAAAAACACACCATCTCTGGGAATCACACAATCTTCAAGGTAAACTTTCAGCCATATAGTACCCCCCTGTAATCCTGATGACCTCTTCTATAGCTGCTTTCAGATCAAGTAGTTCCAGGAATGTATTATAGTAAAAGTCCCCTTCTAAGCAGTTCTACTAACTACTCTCCTCCAAAACCGGTTTTCCCATTTGCATTCACACTGGCCAAGTGGCCATAGGGATTATAGGAGGGGTAAGGGAGGGACGCAAGCATGGAAACTGTCTTTATAGCGTTAAAATCAGAAAACAAATACACCAAAAAAAGTATGAACTAAATACTAAATCTAATGTATATAGCATATTTGTCATAATTTAAACAAGTCTCCACGAAGAGAAGTGTGTGTGTGTGTGTGTGTGTGTGTGTGTGTGTGTGTGTGTGTGTGTGTGTGTGTGTGATATTGTATTAAGTTTCTATTTCATTATAATATTCAGATGTATCATAAATAATTGAACATGTATTTTAAGTTCCGTCAAAGAGGGGGAAGGTGGGGTCACATTTGAGCATTTAAAAATGTACTTGAAAGTAACGCATTAGTTACTTTCTGAAGTAACTTTTATAATTTTTAACTGAGTAACTCATTTAGTTACGTTTTGGAAGAAGTATCTGTAATTAAGTACTTTTTAAAAGTAACTAGCCCAACACTGGTGACAACTAGCTTTCTAATTTGGATTGTGATTGTGTTTGATCATCCCAGTGTTCCAGATAGTTTATCTTACTTTTGATTCATAATTAGTTGTATTGCGATGTGAGTTTGGAGAGCAGTGCTGGTCTGAGATGGATGGGTTAGTGTATTAGTTAACTTCAGAACCAGCTGACAGAGGGGACTAGTTTCAGGGCTCACCTCTTGGCTTTTGATTACTTGAAACTTTATGGCATTTTCTGCACTGGATTTCAGATGTATCCAGTAGCGCTGTGCTTGATTGAAGAAATTCTTAGTCGACTAACACTCGTTCAACTGTACCGACTAATCGATTAGTTGATTTAAACGACAGATCTGTAAATCTGAGTTTCTCCACAAAGAGTCATGTTAAAGCACCACTTTAATTCTTGTGTTTACCAGAGATGTGCTCGTACATTTCTTGGAAAGAAGTCATTCAGCATGAAAAAAGCATCAAACATGACTAGTGGACTAAAGAAATCTAAGTTGACTAAGACCAAAACAACCGATTAGTCGACTAATCCACTAAAAGGGAGCAGCCCTAGTATCCAGAATCTTTTTTTGTACGTTTAAAGCCAATGGGAATTTGCCTAATTCTGCCCTGCATGCATTTGTGGGGGTTTTCCTTTGGACCCTGGGACTCCTTCTAATAAATTCTGCAGGCAGAGATTCTACAGGGTGTTTATCCTATCTAGTGTAGTCCATCTTACTGAGTGGACCCCATATGTCACTCTGTACATCTGTTTGTCTGTGAGGACTGGCTGTGTGCTTTAAGTATGTGAATTTTGTGTTTTCAGGCACTGCACTTGAGTACTGATGAGCTCTGAGGCTAATTCCAAAATGGAAAGGTTGACAATCCTTGTTCGATGGAGCCGTATACCCAACGCTCACATCAACCTGACTACATCTGGGGCTACAAACTGGCATATGAGCAGATGGACCTACAATCCCACTGAGCACCAACCCACCGAGCAGGAAGAGGACCAGCCCAGTGACACTCAACATTTGACAGTCATTTGCGTTCACATAGCAGAGGACAAGATCACAGGCTATCTGACAGAGATTAGAAGATTAATGTCACAGCTATGGGCGGAACCAGCCTGTGATATGCTGCTCTGGGAAGACTCTGATGTGCTGTTAACTGCTCCTAATCACATCATTGCCAACACCCACACTTTCTTTTACATGGATGTTGGATCAGGACTCAGCTTCTACGATCATGTGTGTGACATGGGGGAATTGGCAAAGTTGTATAATTGGACCCTGAGCGATGACATGATAGTCGCTGACGAGGCGACGGCATTCAAACTGGACATCAAACACGTAAGTGTGAATGCACTTGTTGCACTTTTAACACATTCTGGTCCAACTCGTTATATGGCATCTAAAATGTTTCGTCCATGTACCCAACAGGAACCCCACAAAGTCCTAGTGTTATTTGCTGGCTCTTCAACCGAATGTCTACGGGTGCATTGCAGAGAGCCTCAGCTGATACGAGACTTGATGAAGACACGCGGCTTGACATGCTCCATGGTCTGGAATACAACATCCTTGTCGGCGAATCATCCTTGCGTGGCCTTGTGCGAGCAGAATATGCCAGTAGTGTACGCTAACGTTGTCAGCCAAGACTACGATGACAAAGAAGCCGACATGACGCAACTCTGCAGCAACATGAAACACATTAAAGTGCAATTCCGCCTTGGCGCACTGAGACACAAACCCTACGGCATAAAGACCCGTGGAGCCGCACTCTACTACTCTGATGATACGGCCACACTGGGCAAGGTTATCGCGGAAGACGGTCTATTCAAGTCGTCTGCAAAGTGCATCGATTCCGAAGGAAAGGTAGTGGATGCTAAATCCATGTCAGAGTTGAACCGAGATCAGGAGTTGACCATCACAGGTAAGAAAATACACATACAGTACAGGCCAAAAGTTTGGACACACCTTCTCATTCAATGCGTTTCCTTTTTATTTTCATGACTATTTACATTGTAGATTCTCACTGAAGGCATCAAAACTATGAATGAACACATATGGAATTATGTACTTAACAAAAAAGTGTGAAATAACTGAAAACATGTCTTATATTTTAGATTCTTCAAAGTAGCCACCCTTTGCTTTTTATGATAACTCTGCAAACCCTTGGTGTTCTCTCAATGAGCTTCATGAGGTAGTCACCTGAAATGGTTTTACCTTCACAGGTGTGCTTTGTCAGGGTTCATTAGTGGAATTATTTCCCTTATTAATAAAAAAAGCAAAGGGTGGCTACTTTGAAGAATCTAAAATATAAGACATGTTTTCAGTTATTTCACATTTTTGTTAATTACATAATTCCATATGTGTTCATTCATAGTTTTGATGCCTTCAGTGAGAATCTACAATGTAAATAGTCATGAAAATAAAAAGGAAACGCATTGAATGAGAAGGTGTGTCCAAACTTTTGGCCTGTACTGTATGGATTTCCCCTATGACTGTGTGTGTGTGTGTGTGTGTGTGTGTGTGTGTGTGTGTGTGTGTGTGTGTGTGTGTGTGTGTGTGTGTGTTGCATACTACACCTCTTGATCATGTGGTGTGTGTGTACCTGTAATATGTATTTTATTGCTATTTATGTTTTTGTTACTAATTTAAGCATTGTTTGGCTTTTAAATTGTTGTATTTGTGCTTTCTGTGGGACTACAGATGCAAATTAGCCTAAGGCTAACTCTGGTGCAATGCATTTAAATGATTACATTCATGTTAAATTGCACACTGTCCCTGCACAAATAAAATCGAAATTGTGCTTTGGCTTCTGTTCGTAAAACGTGTTCTTTCTTTAATTATTTTTGGTACTGCAGGCGATTCGGCTGATGACCAGGACGAGCTTGTACCATTTACCTGTACCTACTGCAGACTAAACCTCGCCGACGCCTATCTGGAATGTGGACACCTCGGCTGTTGGGAGTGTTTCGAGAAACAACGTGGAAACGGTTCTGTGATCCGCTGTCTGAGTTGCACACACTCTGGCCAATATACACGTATGTCCGTACCAATCAACTTTAGTGTCAAATGCGGCCGATGTTACAAGAACGAGCCCTGGGTCTTAGATTGTAACCATGTGATTTGCGGATGCCCCGTGCTACATGACAGATGTCCTGTGTGTAATAAGGAAGTCACAAAGCTTCAGAGGGTGTTCCCTTGAGATGCAACATGTACTGTGCTGTGTGTAAGATCACCAGGCTTGAAAGAGTCAATCCTGAGTGTAAACATCTGACACGCACAATGTAACACAATGTCCTGTGTGTGTGTGAGTGTGTGTGTGTGTGTGTGTGACTTAATGGGTCTGTAACCATTCACTGTAAGGAGGATTTGTGCGCAAATGCTATAGAAAAGACAGTTAGTCTTGTTTCTGTGTCATGAATTTAACCCTTGGTGTCCTTCTGTTGACCATGCTACCTTTTCTTTTTCTGTGCCTAAATTTAAATTTTTTTCTTTCCCCAAAGTTTTCCTGTTGCTTTTTTTATGTCCATTTTCTGTTTTTAAGCTTTTTTGACATTTGTAATTTTTTTCGAGGTTCTTGTTTTATGATATGCTATAGAAATAAAATGAATGAAATGTACATAAATATGGGTGCTTCGCCGGCAGGAAACAGACTTTGGGGCATTTTGTGCTTCGGACGCAGGGATTTCAGTATCTCAGCATTTAGAGGAATTATTCATTGAACTTACTCTGTTAGGGACTTAGTGCATTTTTCATTTTCTTTCAATTTAGCTTATTTTGCTTTTTTAACTTTTCGCTTCAAATAAAATAAAAATACCTGAGCTCGTTTTGAGCTAGGGAACCAAAAACCTTGTGAATCCTTTGTGCCTTTTTGGAAGACTTTTTCTCCTTTTTCTACACGGTAGGGGGACACCCCAACGGGGGACAACGCAGACGCCTCTTTAACCGATAATAATAATAATAATAATAATAATAATAATAATAATAATAATAATAATAATAATAATAGTAATAGACAGTCAGACCTCCTGTTATCTCTCAGCGGAGTGCATTTCCAGCGGAGTGGAGCCTTCGGTGATCCTGGGAGGAGCAACCTTTAAAAATAAACACCTGCCTGCCTCTATGGGAATTTAACATAGGGGTGTACTCACTTTTGTTGCCAGCGGTTTAGACAGTTATTTTGACGGGACAGCACATTTATTACAGTTATGCAAGTTGTACACTTAATACTTTCTCTACTTTCTACATTCTAGCAAAGTGTAATTTCTTCAGTGTTGTCCCATTAAAAGATATAATGAAATATTTACTGAAATATGAGGGGTGTACTCACTTTTGTGAGATACTGTAAAGAGCGGCCCTAAACCATAGTACTAAATAAAAATCATTTGGTTGTAAAGATCAAGTTCGACTAACGACTAACACTCGTTTAATTGTACCGACTAATCGATTAGTTGATTTAATCGACAGATCTGTAAATCTGAGTTTCTCCACAAAGTCTCATGTAAAAGTACCACTTTAATTCTTGTGTTTACCAGAGATGTGCTCGTATGTTTCTTGGAAATAAGTCATTCAGCATGAAAAACAGCATCAGACATGACTAATGGACTAATGACTTAATGGGTCTGTAACCATTCAATGTAAGGAGGATTTGAATGCAAAAGCTATAGAAAAGACTGTTAAATTCCTGTAGTGAGTCTTGATTCTGTGTCATGAATTTAACCCTTGGTGTCCTTCTGTTGACCATGCAACCTTTTGTTTTTCTGGGCTTAAATTTAAATTGTTGTCCATCCCCAAAGTTTTCCTGTTGCTTTACCAAGTTTTATGTCCTATTTTATGTTTTTAAGCTTTTTTGACATTTGTAATTTTTTCGAGGTTCTTGTGTTATGATATGCTATAGAAATAAAATGAAACACCCCCCAATCAATGAAAGTAGTAATCTGATAATTTATTTGACCTGTTAATAGCGCTGTAGGGAACCTGCCATGTTCTTGGTTTGTGAAAATTTGGTTGAAAGAGAGCCACATTTTTGATAAAGAAAACCTTTTGAAAATGGGTCACATGACCCGAGGACAACAGGTGGGTTAAAATAGACCTGCTGGCAGCAGAGGATGTTTTCTTTATTAAAAAGGGAATACATGAAGCAATGAATCAAACTGTAGAGATGTACAGCGGAGAGACGAAGCAAGCAGACATGTTGACACACAGCCAGCTCGTGGCCTTTCTAAGCATTCCTGTTCCTACATCTACGGCTAAACTATCCTCTCTGCCGGCATCTCGGCCAGCTCGCCAGCTACAGGCCGGGGTCAAAGGTCACCTGTGGCTTCTTTTTAATACAGAGGTGACGAGACGTCAGCGGGAACACAGTGGGGAGAGAGAGGCTCAGACCAACCAAAAGCTTCAATGTCAGCATGAAAAATTAAAAACATCCACAGGAAACAGAAGATTGAAAAAAAAAAAAACATGTACAGTACAGGCCAAAAGTTTGGACACACCTTCTCATTCAATGTGTTTCTTTATTTTCATGACTATTTACATTGTAGATTCTTACTGAAGGCATCAAAACTATGAATGAACACATATGGAATTATGTACTTAACAAAAAAGTGTGAAATAACTGAAAACATGTCTTATATTTTAGATTCTTCAAAGTAGACACCCTTTGCTTTTTTTGATAACTCTGCAAACCCTTGGTGTTCTCTCAATGAGCTTCATGAGGTAGTCACCTGAAATGGTTTTACCTTCACAGGTGTGCTTTGTCAGGGTTCATTAGTGGAATTATTTCCCTTATTAATAAAAAAATCTCATTATCGTGAGGAGGTGGAAAAGGTTGTTCAATGGAGTAAAGAAAACAACTTGCTTTTGAACACTTCAAAAACGTGTGAACTTGTTATTGATTTTTGTCACAATAGGAATCAGTTGCTTATTACTATTCATGATTCTGATGTGCAGATTATTGAGAAATGTAAATTTTTGGGTGTGACTCTTTCTTGTGATTTGAATTGGAGCTCTAATACAACTAACATTGCTAAGAAAGCGAGACAGCGCCTTTTCTTTTTACGCAGGCTTCGAGAGTTTACTCAAAATACTAAGATTTTATTGAATTTTTACTATTGTGTAATTGAGAGTGTCATAACCAGTTGTATATCTGTGTGGTTTGGTAATCTCACTCTAAAAGAGAAGAAGGCTTTGAATAAAGTGGTTCGCTCAGCCAGCAGAATTATTGGCTGCACTTTACCGCTGCTGGAGTTCACATATAAAGCTAGACTATTGAATCGAGCTTTGCAACTGGCTAATGATGCCTCAGGCCATCCAGCAGGGGCTTTCTTTGAGATGCTTCCCTCAGGGAGAAGGTATCGTTCTGCCAAATGTTCAACTGATCGCCATTTAAACAGTTTCTTTCCACAAGCTGTGATTGCTTTGAACAAAGCACCTTAAACTAGGCACTTTAAATTTATGGATTTCATTGTACAGTATTTTTATTTTTATATTGAGCATTTTAATATTGAGGCTTCATGTGGCTTGTTTGTTTGTCTGTTTTTATGTTGTGTCCTCTGATGTGTTGATTTTGCACTTTGAGCTACTTGCACATTTTTTTCCAATGCGGGTTACACTGCAAATGGCTAATAAAGTGAATCTGAATCTGAATCTGAATCTGAATAGTCATGAAAATAAAAAGGAAACTCATTGAATGAGAAGGTGTTTCCAAACTTTTGGCCTGTACTGTACGTGAAGAAGAGTTCTTCGTATAACCAGGCCGTCAGCTTCAGTCGTCCTGCAGAGAAAAGCGGAGCATTAGTCAGCAGGGGGACTGTCGCAAAATGTTCGCGCATGTGCTGTTGTACGAGGATTTACGACACTGCACGATCTGTTCCACGCTTCCGGTAGCTAAAGCTTCAATTAAAATAATCCAGGTAAAGAAAATCAATATGGTCAAAACTGTATGTGATGAAATGCAGCTCCACACTACTGTCGCTTCTACACATCACAGACGGCCAGGTGGATTACAGGGGTCTTTATTGCACCGTATTTTCATTATTGCTCTGTAACTAAGGATGGCTGAAGTGAAACTGATGTTCCGAAGCTTTGTCGAGATCCCAAAGCGCAGATGTTTCGAAACACTGATCCGAAGCGTGATTCAAAACACCCATGTCACGTGACTACGGCTAAATGAAACATCGGAGTGTTTCACGAGTGTTTCAACAGGTGGCATGAATCAGCGTTTGATTGACAGGGTCGGGAACACACATCGCACATCAGTATAAAAGTGAAGTCAACGCACCTTGACCTCGTGGGTTTTTGTGAGAGGAGTTTGATTTTGAGATAGCGGATATTTGGTGATATAGTGACATTCATAGTGGGAGTTGTTTAGTTATATTTAGGCTTACATTTAAATTTACACATTGACTGATAGACTGAGACAGAGTATAGGCCTACATACAGCGACACATTGATAGATAGAAAGATAGATAGATAGATAGATAGATAGATAGATAGATAGATAGATAGATAGATAGATAGATAGATAGATAGATAGATAGATAGATTGATAGGACAGGACAGTTTATGGGAACGTATTAATGATCGTATCCGTAAAACCCAGATTATACATAATGCTACAGCTGAAGCCACAGTGGAAGTGAAAAAATACCACAACTATGCGTTTTTGCCCAGAACTCATGATCCCCTAACTTACTGGAAAGAGAGAGCAGTAATCTTTCCTCATTTGTATGTCCTTGCTAAAAAAAATCTTTGCATGCCAGCAACAAGTGTCGCTTGTGAGAGGATCTTTTCAAAGGCTGGAGAAATTATCTGTAAAAAACGAAGTAGCTTAAGTCCTTCCACAGCAGGGAAATAAATATTTTTGAATGAAAATCTATAAAAAAGTGAGACATTGTGGCTTGATTTCTTTTATTAATATTCATTTTTTTGACCAAAATAGCATTATGCACAGTGAGGAGTCTACAAGCCTTACAAGCTTCACATATTAGAAAAATAATATAATACAATAATACATTTTTTATTTTTTTAATGGCTCGTTGTCAATGTTGTTTCAGATCAACACCTGAAAGTGACCAATAGGTGTCATCGTTGAGACGGGTGTCAGATTGTTTCGAAGCCTCGACACAATATGACACATTTGCTTCAACTGTTTAATTGTTTCACGAAGCCTCGATCTGCCCACCACTATCTGTAACACAGTACAGCAGTGGTATGTCAATCAGCATTGGTCTCAGGATAACAGTCACTGCGCTTCCCGCATCACTCTGTGTGATTTCATAACAAAAATAATAATAATAATAATAACAAAAGAAATTATCATAACTGGATGTGATCGTATAGTGGATATTACCTAATATATTTTAATACATTACAATGCCTTAGGCTACATTGTATTCACATTTGCACAATCAAATATATCTCCATATGTACTGACATTATATTGGTGAAAACACCACCCAGTAAACCATTTTATAATATAGGAAAAGGTAGAAAAAACCCAGTCACCATTTAGTATGAGGTGAGCATAAACACAGCACAGGTATACGTCATACACACCTAATCAACAGGCTGCTTCACTAAACTATGAGCTAGCCAAACTAGCGTGAGCTACTTAAGTGAACAGTTAAAAAGAGCTGCAGACAAACAATAATATGCAATAAAACATCATGAAAACTAACATAGAAAATGCATAGAATATTACCTGTAACACAGTACAGCAGTGGTATGTCAATCAGCATTGGTCTCAGGATAACAGTCTGAACAAAACATGGAACAGATGCAAATAATTATGCTACGCTAAGATTGAAAATTTACGTTTCAGTAAGTCTCTAAAATATCATTTTAAAGACTAGATAGCTTATAGTCTGGGCTCAAGACAGTTAGCTAATGTCAATATATGTACATTACATGGTAAAATACAAAGTATGAACATTTGAAATCTCACAAAATTATTAATTATCCCGGACCATGCGGGAGAACGTGACCTACCACTGCGCTTCCCGCATCACTGTGTAGTTCCGTAAACACCAACCCACAATGTCATAACTACCACCGTGCCAATAGGTGGCACTGTTGCCCCGCTTTTCCCATAACTAAACCAAGTATATTCTACTCTGTTACACATATATATATATATATATATATATATATATATATATATATATATATATATATATATATATATATATATATATATATAAATAACAAAGAAAAGGTAAACAAAGACAAGTAAAAAAAAAGGGTACAGTTTCTTCTTCACAAATCTACTCAAGTAAAAAGTATAGTGATTTAAAACTACTCCTAGAAGTATAATTATTTCGGAGTAAATGTAACTCGTTACTACCCACCTCTGGACAACACAGGGCTCGTAAACGTCAAACAAACACTAGGGGCACAGGCTGTGCACCAAAATACAACAAACCATGTTCCAGCCAATCACCGACAAGATGGTTGGGGGAGGGGGTGGGGGTAATTCGTCTTTTTATTACTAATATTAAGGATGTTGCTCTAAAAGCAACCCCAACCATCTTGTCGGTAATTGGCTGGAACGTGGTGTGTTGTTGTTTTGGGGCACAGCTGAAACCATGCAGGAACTCATAGTGCACCTTTAAAGGACCACGCCGACTTATTGGGACTTTGTCTTATTCACCGTATCCCCCAGAGGGGGGTGTCCATACATACCCTTCTCATCTCCACTAGCCTAGCTTAGCACAGATCCTGGAGGTAACCAGCTCCATGTAGGCTAGCTTAGCACAGATCCTGGAGGTAACCGGCTCCATCTAGCCTAGCTTAGCACAGATCCTGGAGGTAACCGGCTCCATCTAGCTTAGCTTAGCACAGATACTGGAGGTAACCGGCTCCATCTAGCCTAGCTTAGCCCAGATCCTGGAGGTAACCGGCTCCATCTAGCCTAGCTTAGCATAGATCCTGGAGGTAACCGGCTCCATTTAGACTAGCTTAGCATAGATCCTGGAGGTAACCGGCTCCATTTAGACTAGCTTAGCCCAGATCCTGGAGGTAACCTGCTCCATGTAGCCTAGTTTAGCCCAGATCCTGGAGGTAACCGGCTCCATCTAGCCTAGCTTAGCATAGATCCTGGAGGTAACCGGCTCCATCTAGCCTAGCTTAGCATAGATCCTGGAGGTAACCGGCTCCATTTAGACTAGCTTAGCCCAGATCCTGGAGGTAACCTGCTCCATGTAGCCTAGTTTAGCCCAGATCCTGGAGGTAACCGGCTCCATCTAGCCTACTGCTCCCAATAAGTGACAAAATAACGCCAACATACATGTTGGGATTTGTATAGTCACAGCATGTACAAATAACAAGATCACATGACACACAGCCATCTTCTAACCGTATACATACTGGGAACTAGATTCTCAGAAGGCAAAGCACTGCTAGTCTCTGCTACTTGGGCGGAGGGATAAGCACTGATGAGCTACTTTGCATCTGATTGGCTAGAACTTGTTTCATTGGTAAGTGGAAGTTCGATGATTGGCTAAATCCAGCGCATCAAAAACAAATCCCATGTGGACTTTTTAATTTATTTACTTTTTCTAAAATAGTCATACAGCAGAAATCCCGTACTTTATGCCCAGCGTTAGTTAGAGCTGCGTTCCTCTCATATGATTGGTAGGTGAAATCAATTGACTCGAAAATAATAAAATAAACCGCATGCAAGTTCCCAATTTTATTTTATTTTTTTAAGGGTATGTATAGACTTATCTAACTCTGGGGGACACGGGGAATAAGACAAAGTCCCAATAAGTCAGTGTGTCCCTTTAAGACCTTTTTTAGAAGAAGCGCATGTGCAAGACGTTAAGCGCATGCGCAGATGACAATCCTGTTTTACGAGGATTTACGACATTAGACATTAGCTGTTAGCTATATAAACTAACGTTAGCTTCCCAATGGAGGCTAACGGCTGGCCGCTACAACTACATCTGGAAGCGTGGAACAAGTCATGCAGTGTCCAGTATCCTCTTGAGTATCCTCGGTAAAACAGGATTACACTGCACGATCTGTTCCATGCTAGCCTCCTCTACAGTTTCCCCCTGCTTCCAGTCTTTATGCTAAGGTAGGCTAAACCAGAGTCTGTCTACAGTCTCCCTCTGCTTCCAGTCTTTATGCTAAGCTAGGCTAAACCAGAGTCCGTCTACAGTTTCCCTCTGCTTCCAGTCACACACACACACACACACACACACACACACAAACGAAGAAGTAGATTTGTCCGCCTCGAAAAACATATGAAAGACATCCCATTCCCCAAAAGAGGCTAAAAGATCAGTTCAGGGGGCTCAAAACGTGTACGGAAAACGAGAACTGTGTCTACTTCAGGGTTACATCGGGGCATTCAAGAACACAACAGGAAGACAAATTTATGTAGATTTAAACTTTGGAGCTTCTGGATTTGTTGTTGTAGATGAACATGAGTACATGAAAAACATCCCGAAAACACGTGATGAGGTTTTGAATATGCTAAAAGTTTTTAACAAAACGGGAGAATTTTAGTCTGCTTTACATAAATAAAGATATTTGCACCATAAATTGATGCAGAAAAGGTACAAATTGTAAAACAGACGGCGTGCTGCGGACAGTCTGGTCTTTACTGATACTGATTGCGGTCAGAACGGCTCAAAGAACGGACTTCTTCTCTCCTGTAGCCAACCATTGCAGCGCTGTCTATGCGACCGCGTTGTTACAAAATCTTGGAGGTGCTCGGCTCGGCGATCAGATCCTCCGTGCACAGTCGCGCGCTACGTTTGCATCATAACACCATCCGCCCTGCGCTGAAAGCAAGAAGCATGAAAGAGCTTTGTGGGGGAGTTATGCATATGAGAGGTCTCACTCTGTAGCTAAAACAGAGACCTGAACACACAGGGTGAAAAGAGGAGCTGCAGCAATGTGCAGTACAACAGAAATATGGTGTTTTTTGAAAATTAAACCATTTGATATTCTGGTCCATCCATCCATCCATCCATCTTCGTCCGCTTATCCGGTGTCGGGTCGCGGGGGGAGCAGCTCCAGCAGGGGGCCCCAAACTTCCCTTTCCCGAGCAACATTAACCAGCTCCGACTGGGGGATCCCGAGGCGTTCCCAGGCCAGGTTGGAGATATAATCCCTCCACCTAGTCCTGGGTCTTCCCCGAGGCCTCCGCCCAGCTGGACGTGCCTGGAACACCTCCCTAGGGAGGCGCCCAGGGGGCATCCTTACCAGATGCCCGAACCACCTCAACTGGCTCCTTTCGACGCAAAGGAGCAGCGGCTCTACTCCGAGCTCCTCACGGATGACTGAGCTTCTCACCCTATCTCTAAGGGAGACGCCAGCCACCCTCCTGAGGAAACCCATTTCGGCCGCTTGTACCCTGGATCTCGCTCTTTCGGTCATGACCCAGCCTTCATGACCATAGGTGAGGGTAGGAACGAAAAACTGACCGGTATATCGAGAGCTTTGCCTTCTGGCTCAGCTCTCTTTTCGTCACAACGGTGCGATAGATGGAATGTAATACCGCACCCGCTGCGCCGATTCTCCGACCAATCTCCCGCTCCATTGTCCCCTCACTCGCGAACAAAACCCCAAGGTACTTGAACTCCTTCACTTGGGGTAAGGACTCATTCCCTACCTGGAGAAGGCATTCCATCGGTTTCCTGCTGAGAACCATGGCCTCCGATTTAGAGGTGCTGATCCTCATCCCAACCGCTTCACACTCGGCTGCGAACCGATCCAGTGAGTGCTGAAGGTCACAGGCCGATGATGCCATCAGGACCACATCATCTGCAAAGAGCAGCGATGAGATCCCCAGCCCACCGAACTGCAACCCCTCCCCATCCCGACTACGCCTCGATATCCTGTCCATAAATATTACAAACAGGATTGGTGACAAAGCGCAGCCCTGGCGGAGGCCAACCCTCACCTGAAATAAGTCCGACTTTCTGCCGAGAACCCGGACACAACTCTCACTTTGGTCGTACAGAGATTGGATGGCCCTGAGTAGAGACCCCCTCACCCCATACTCCCGCAGCACCTCCCACAGTATCTCCCGGGGGACCCGGTCATACGCCTTCTCCAAATCCACAAAACACATGTAGACCGGTTGGGCATACTCCCAGGCCCCCTCCAGGATCCTTGCGAGAGTAAAGAGCTGGTCCGTTGTTCCACGACCAGGACGGAATCCGCATTGTTCCTCTTCAATCTGAGGTTCGACTATCGGCCGAACCCTCCTTTCCAGCACCTTGGAGTAGACTTTACCAGGGAGGCTGAGAAGTGTGATACCCCTGTAATTGGCACACACCCTCTGGTCCCCCTTTTTAAAAAGGGGAACCACCACCCCAGTCTGCCACTCCTTTGGCACTGTTCCAGACCTCCACGCGATGTTGAAGAGACGTGTCAACCAGGACAGCCCCCTCCACACCCAGAGCCTTGAGCATTTCCGGACGGATCTCATCAATCCCAGGGGCTTTGCCACTGTGTAGTTGTTTGACTACATCAGTGACCTCCACCTGGGAAATCGACGACAATCCCCCGTCATCCTCCAGCTCTGCCTCTAACATAGAGGGCGTATTAGTCGGATTCAGGAGTTCCTCAAAGTGCTCCTTCCACCGCCCTATTACCTCCTCAGTTGAGGTCAACAATGTCCCATCCTTACTGTACACAGCTTGGATGGTTCCCCGCTTCCCCCTCCTGAGGTGGCGAACAGTTTTCCAGAAGCACTTTGGTGCCGACCGAAAGTCCTTCTCCATGTCTTCTCCGAACTTCTCCCACACCCGCTGCTTTGCCTCTTTCACGGCAGAGGCTGCAGCCCTTCGGGCCCTTCGGTACCCTGCAACTGCCTCCGGAGTCCTCTGGGATAACATATCCCGGAAAGACTCCTTCTTCAGTCGGACGGCTTCCCTGACCACCGGTGTCCACCACGGTGTTCGTGGGTTACCGCCCCTTGAGGCACTTTAAACTGTCTGCGAGCAACTCTAAAGCCAAAAAACAGTGAAGAGCACAGATGTGTTGTTTTCAATATTAACTAAACTTGCATGTAAGTTCAAACAATATCACTTGAATTGGCTGTTTTCAGTGTTGCATTGAAGCTGTTTTGCGATGATGCCAAATGCACAAATTGATCAGCGTGACGTTTTGAAGGAAATACGGAGGAATAAAGTTTACATTACTGTCAATTGACAAGATGTTGAAGTAGGAGGCCTGTAGTTTTGGGGGATAGTTTGGCAGTGAGGTGGTCCGTGAGTTTCTGTTTTATTGGGTAATCGGTCCTTGGTCTGAAAAGGTTCGAGAAACACTGACCTATGGAGTAAAAATCAGCATCAGTGGTCCAATCAGCACGCAGCATGCTTCTACCAAGATCTAATAATGTCTGTGATTGGCTGTCTAACGTTACACGTCGAAGAGACACGCAGGAAAAACTCTACGTTACACAGAGACGGGTGTAGACATAGTTGGAGCTGAGAAATAAATGCAAAGATTTGTACCGTAATGTGTAATGTTGTAATTTATTTTTCTTTCATCATAATTAGTATCGAAAAAAGTATCTTGTAGGAACCGTTATTGAAGTCACAGTATTGGTATTGAACATTTTTTAATGATACCCAGCCCTATTTACAGATAAAGTGAAACCAAAGGATTCACTGTGTATGTTTCACATGAAAACATGATTTAAAAAAACAATCATGCCAACAATTATTATTTAAATTCTATGCACTAAAAAGGTAACCTGGAAATCCAGACCCAAATCCGAAAGATTAAGGGTCTGGCAGTGAGTAATGAAAATGGCCCAACTCGAGGGGCGGCACCAAGCATACATTTGAAAATCTCACTGCATGCAATTGGATAACATTTTGCCTTACCTCCTATTAACTCCTGATGTAATGCAGAACTAAAGTAGCCCAATAAGACTGCTGAGTTGTTCTCTCCAGTAGAGAAATACATTCAACACTTGAACATAACTTCATGATGAGTGTTGATTGGCTGTTACTCGTCTAACATCTACCAACCAGATAGTGTTGTGGGCGGGACATGAAGTGAGATTCAGTGGAGAGTGAAACGGGAGCAGAGGGAGAGACTCAGAGCTGTAGCTGAGACAAAATGTAACACCTTTTATTTAATTAACTTTATAATAAAACACAGATACAGATCATCTGCAAACTGCCAAATACGGAACAGAGCCTTTCCAGTTGCTGCTCCACGACGGTGGAAGCTGCTGCCTTCAAATATCAGATGTGCTCCCTTCATTTCTGTTTTTATATCTGGGATAAAGACCCATTATAACTCTCTAATCTCTCGATCTGTTCTCATCACGTCTATCATTCTGCTGCTTGTTGTTGGCGTTGGGATCTTCTTTTTGGGTTTTGATATTTACATTTTAATGTTCTTTTATTCAGCACTTTGATCAGGTTAATGTGTATTTAAATGTGCTCTAGAAATAAACTTTACTTACTGAAAGTTAACATAAGAAACATTTTACAGAATGAGAGATATGTTGCTTATAATAATTAATCAGAAATCACAATCAGAACAAGTTTAATTGTTTATTACACAGACGATAGATTATAGATATAGACCAAGATGTAATAACAAGTTTATAACACTGACAATACTGCAAGATACAACTATTATAAATGCATTAAAGACAATTCATATTCCTTCATATATAATATACAACATCACATAATCTTTAGATTTAAAATAAAACATCTGGAACACAAACACACAGACATACACCCACACACATACAAACACACAGACACACACACAGACACAGACACACATGCACACACAAAACACACACACAGTCATAGTTAACGTAAAAGTAAAATGATTTGTAAACAAACTCTTAGGTGACTTTAATGTTAAAAAGTGAATTCCCAACATGTCCCCTAACAGAGCAGCCCCCCACCCCCCCTCATGTGGGTCAGGGTGCAGCCCAAAGCAGTGATCCCTATAATCACACACATCCACAACAAAATCAAGAAAAGATCTAACTCAATATATATACAATATAATATCATCTCTATATATACACAACATACTAATACAGACGATAAGGGAACAGCTGCACCCATTTGTTGTTTCTTTAATCTCTCGCTCTGTCTTTTGTGTTCTAGTTTAAATATTTTCCCTGCATGAATGTGTCCCTACCCTTGTTTTAAAGCCAGTGTATACCAGGCTGTATTAAAGCCAATGATGAAATGATCATATATGCATATTAAGTGTGTGTGTGAGCTGAAAGCTGCGCTCCTCTCTGTGTCCTCAGGTTCACAGCGACTACAGCAGCACAGAACATCAGCAGCAGAACACTGAGCACTGAGCATCGCACTTTGAAGAAGGTGGAGTAAATCCCAAAGGGCTCCATGTACACTAACACAGTTCTCTCTGTTGACACACACCGGTCACCATCTGGGTTAGAAACTATACACCAGTACTCCCCTGCGTCTCCCACTGAGATATTAGAGATAACCAGGCTCCCATTACCATAGTCCCAGCTCACTCTGCTCATTCTCTGATCATACGTTACACTAAAGATTCTTCCCTCTGTTCGGTTCGACTTGATAAACCAAACATGCACCTTATCCCCTTCCCAATCTTTGCATCTGACAGTGACTTCTTCTCCCTCTGAGAAGAGCTTTACAGCAGGGGGGGCAAATTTGGGACCCACCACCAGCACATAATGTTGCCCTCTTTTAGAGGCTTTACAGAAGTACAGACCTGTGTGATTTAACATTAGAGATGAAAACACCAGCGAGTAGTTTTGGTCTACTGAAGGAACAGTCTGGTTTTGTAGTCCTTGGTCAGTGAAGGAGTGTGTTTTGAGATTAAACTTCCTCCAACGTCTGGGCTGTTCATCAGTGGAGTCAGTCACATTGCACGGCAACACAGCGGTCTCTCCCACTGAGCCGTAGATTATCTCATACTGTAGGATCAACTCTACAGTGTAACTGCTAACACACTGCTGTTGGTTCATCACCAGACATCTGTACCGTGTAAAGTCTGTTTTTGTGACGTTGGAAACACGAAGAGCTGATGTGTTTGTCACCACTTGGTATCTTCCTCTAACATTGTCCATCACTGATGTCGTATTGTCCCCAAAAACTCTGCTCCATGTTTCTTGCTCATATCTAGAATCCCGTTTGAGCCACTGGATATCCAGATGTGCTTCCTCACATGGCACGTCCACTGTTTCTCCAAGTCTCACTTCAAGAAGTCTCCGATCTATTGAAGTACAAACAGTAATAGTGATGTTTTTGTCATGCATCACATTGCCATCAGTCCAACACTCCTCTCGGTACTGGCCGGAGTCTGAATGGATCAGGTTGAGGATGGTGTAAGAAGAAGGATTCACTGTGCTGACAAGTCGTTGTTTCAGGTGTTCAGGTACTGAGGAGTTGTTGGACCAGAGGTCAGAGGTGTTCCACAGGACAAGCTTCTCCTCACCAACAGATCTGGAGATCAGGCAGGAGTTTGTGTTGTTGGGGAGCTTGAAGGTGTAAGAGGTCTTTTCCTCTCGGATGATGATCCGTTCTTCTGCATGGATGTTGTTGAGGAGAGCAAACAGCAGGAAGGAGAGCTCTGTGACTGCAGCCATTCTGCTCCGAGGTCGACAAACACTGACACCACTCAGCTCATATACGCTCTACACCAACCCTCATCAGCAGCTGCTCTTTTTCTTTTTTTTTATCACATCATCAGAGGAAACTTTGCAGCATCAGCTCTCTATCCAGTAATCAATGTCCTTTACATGACTCTAAAACCACAGAGGCTTACGTGACTTCATACACACATTATTCAGAGAGGAGAGGAAACAAGCAGATATAAGAGAGAGGGTGTGTGTGTGTGTGTGTGTGTGTGTCTGTGTGTGTATGTGTATGTGTGTGTCTGTTTGCCAATGCTGTGTGTAGCCCGGAGTAACGTTAGTCCTGCTGTGGATCCAGCCCGGAGTAACGTTAGTCCCACTGTGTACGTGCCAGAGGCCACCAAATTGGGACTTTTACGGCCAAAAACGTCCCCAGACCCCACTATACCGTCTTTCTGAATCAGAAAGCAAGCGCCGTCGCTTTGTGAAAGGCGCGGTACACATAGATGGCCATGGCTGTCTATAAATGTTCAAATAAGATACTTTTAGGTGTTATTTGCCTGTCATGAGTTATGTTGAATGAATTTCCATACTATATTTTTCGGGATATGAATGTAGCCTATAATTACAGTTTACTACGCCATGATATGAATTATTGAAAATGTATAATTAAACTCGTTAAAATGTCCATTTGGTGTTATTTCGTTTTCCTAAAGATATCCTAACACAATATGCATTAATATCACAATTGGGTAATTATCATGAGCGATTATAGAGTTTGGAATCTGGTGGTCAAAATGACCGCTCACGGCAGTTCTAGTAGTTATGGAATTCCGGCTCTTCTAGTGTTAAAGCTATACTAGAGAACTTTTTGTAACTTAAAATGTTTCCAAAATCGTTTCAGTGGTTCATCAACTCGTAACAGGGTGAACGGCACTTCTGCATTCGCTTTGCGGCTCTCTTCTGGCCACAACCGCACTATCCAAGTTTGCCAGATCAGGTAGCGGATCTGTAGTTTGAGTGAGACAAAATGGGACAATTCCACTTCCAACCTGTAGGGGGACCGAAGCGGGAAATGTTATCTAGTGTTGCGTTAACTCCTGCTACATTACACATAGTTTACAGTCAATATGTTAAAGCAACAATGAGATGTAACCTTAGTGAAAGCTGATAGAAGTCACCTTCACTTATTATGTTACCAGATGATACATTAACGCCCCAAGTGGTTCATGTTATAAACTTCGCATTTTCTTTAAATAAATGTAGAGTTTATTCAGAATTATAACCTTTATTTGGAGACAGCTCTCATCAGCAGCTGCTGTTTTTCTTTTTTTTAATAAACGTGGCTTATTTATCTCATCATCAGAGGAAACGTTGCAGCATCAGCTCTCTATCCAGTAATCAATGTCCTTTACATGACCCTAAAAGCACAGAGACTTACGTGTCTTCATGCACATATTATTATTCATGTGTGTGTGTGTCCGTGTGTGCGTGTGTGTATGTGTGAGCTGTGAGATTGACAGAGCGAAGGAGACGTCCAGGAGAAAGAGGAGGGAGGGAGAACGTGCTCCTCACCCCTCCTTCAGGTAAGTCTCTCTTGTCATCATAAGCTGAGTTCTACACATGAGGAGGAGGCCACTACTTCCATTTGTTAACATCAAAATCATCAGAGAAACTAAAGAAAAGGCCTTAAACATGGGAGAGAGAGCCTGTTATTAATGCTTGTGTTTTACCTTTTGTTATTTTTTATTTGCATGGCTGTCGCTTTCCAACCGACTTTGGAGCGGTTAGTTTGGGGTGAGGATGTGACCCGATCTGAAACAATTATCTATCTATATTTTTTGGGGTAAAAAGTTTAACTAACTTTTTTTCAACATTTTGGTCGTCTTTTTTTTTACACTTTCGTCACTTTCCCCCCAATGTTTTTGTCCCTTTTTTAAGATTATTTTCTGGCATTTAGGCCTTTAGTGACTGGGCAGCTTAGAAATGAAAGGGGAGAGAGGAAGGGGGGGGTGACATGTAGGAAAGTGCTGCAGGTCAGAATCAAACTCACAACTTCTGCACCAAGGACTGAGCCTCTTTATATGGGCACTCGCTCTACCACTAGGCCACCCAGGCACCTAGTTTTTGAAGCTTTTTCCAACATCCTTATATCAATTTATTTCTCTCTAAATGCTATTAAATTGAATAAAACAACCAAATTCAATGAAAGTAGTGAACTGATCATTGATTTACTTGTGAAGAGCGTTGTAGGAAACCATCCACGTTACTTTTCTTTGAAAATTTGGTTGAAAGAAACCCCAAATTTCTGATATAGAAACTTTTTGACCCGAGGACAACAGGAGGCTTAAAATCAGCTCATTCACAGAGTCTTATAGTTTATTAAAGCTGTTTTATTTCCTTTAAACACAACAGATGAAAGCCAAACATTTGTTACAGTGATCTTCATTATTTCATCTCTCGGAGTATTAAACCTCCCAGCAAACATGAGTCCTGAAAGTACTTTGTTGAAGTAGTACTAGAACATTTCTCTCTGCGTTACACGTATGTGTTTAGTTTTTTATTCTGCCATAAAAAATTTCAGATTTTGGGCATTTATTTTCACAGGACAGATGAAGACATGAAAGGGGAAAATTACATGCAGCAAAGAGCCACAGGCCAGAGTTGAACCCGCAGCCGCTGCGTCAAGTAGCAAACCTTCCTCTGGACAGGTGCACCTGCTCGACCAACTGAGCTATCACGGCCACCTGATTTTGTCACCAGACGTCCCAAAATTATGTTTTAATGTTCTCTGAAAGCTCCTGCTACATATCATGTCTTCATGTTTTCATTCACATTGTTTACTTGATTATGAGAGTATTTTCTGTCAAAACCCTTCAAGTACAAACATAATCAAAAATCATTTAGTATAAAAAGCTACGTTACAAAAAACAATCAACAAAATAAGAAAATTCTTTAAGTAAATTAATTAAAAATCTTATTTTCAGAAATAAGCCAAAATCTTATGAAATACAAAAAAGTCCTTAATTTAAGACAATATCCTAAATTACAAAATCAGGTAAATTACAGTGAAGTACAAAACTTAACAAAAAAAAAACATTTCTTAAAGGCAGGGTTAGTAACTATTTCCGATACATTACACTTTTTTATCTGTTTGAAATGTTCTTTACACCGAGACAGCAATATATAAATTTTGGGGCTCTGAAAAAGATCTGTCATCTGTAGCTGCTGCCCACCAATCACTGCCCTGCTGCACACTCTGAAAGAACAAATAAAAGGCCTTCTTGCTCACAGATTATGAGTGATTCTTTTCCCCATAGTCGGCAAGGTAAATATTGATACCTATTCTTCACAAGCCACATATCTCCAGATCATTCCGACACTAAAATGGCATTTTTCAGACAGACATATCAGGAGAAAATTAGTCTATATCCACCATGTTCCACTTCCAGGATTGCTCCGTTGCCGCCAGAAATTCCCCCCAGATGTTCTTCTTTTAGGCCAGATGTCCGTCCCCTTCCTCTGTCTCTGTGTTGGCGTTCTAACCTCCGGTGGATTTGTGAGGACTATGGTTAACTGCTCCTCAGATCTCTGCAGGGTAAATCCAGACAGCTAGCTAGACTATCTGTCTGTCTGTCTGTCTGTCTAACTGCTCCTCAGATCTCTGTAGGGTAAATCCAGACAGCTAGCTAGACTATCTCTCCAATCTGAGTTTTCTGTTGCACACCTAAAACTACTACTAAAACTTAAACTACTACCAAGGCGATTGTGATTGGTTTAAAGTAGGGCTGTCAAAATTAACGCGTTAATTTTTGCGTAAATTTTTTAATATTTAACTCGTTAAATAAAATTTACGAAATTAACGTGTTTGTTTACTTCATGTGGCAGCTGAGAAATTTAATACGTCTACATAACAGCAGGCGGCGCTACTCTGTATTGTTGCCCAAGTAATGAAAACCGGCAGCTGATTGGACGAACAGCGTCACACGAACGCGTCACATGGGTTTGTTTTCTCCGTAAATTCAAAGCCAGACTGTCATGGCGGCCGTTCAGAATACGATCTCATATTGTACTAAAATACTTCACTGAAACATGTTTCTGAAAACATTTTAAGCGAGAAATAAGCCATGCAGTTGCTGAATCTGTCTTCATTTCAGCTCACCAAAGGTCAGTTTAGAAGATTTTCATCAGATTTTGAGAGACTAGTCACCTCATTGCACTCGCCATTTCCGGGTGAGTCCCGACTGCCCTGCCGCCGACTGAACATAGGCTCGTTGGAGATGAACTGCGCCTCGCATGTAAAGTAGACGAGAGCAGGCGACAGCAGCCAGGGGGCGGTGACAAAAATCTGCTCTCAAGTCAGACAGTTTCTAGCCGTTTCCGGCAGCCTTCAGCAGGACTAAGCCAAATTGTTGCTGCTGTTGTTCTGAAAGATATTAAACATTCTGAATTTAGCAGAACCTTTCCTTGTTTGTTTTTTTCTTCATATTTGCAAAGTTAAGTGATTTAGCATTTAAATATCCATTATTACAAGCTTCAGTCTCAATTTAAAAAAGCGATTAATCGCGATTAATTACAGCAAATTGTGCAATTAATTAGTTAACTTTTTTTAATCGATTGACAGCCCTAGTTTAAAGAAATGCCAATAAACAGGAGCACGTTTTTCTCCCATCCAGGAATCCTGTGTGGACTAGTCAGACCTTCCTCCGCAGCGCTGTGGAGGAAGGTCTGGCAAAGCGAGACTATGAGCCGAGTGCAGGGGGTGGGGTTAGACGGAGCCCTGAGTGTAGGTGGGAGATGCTACTTTCAATTCTAACTTTTCAATGTCACCAACCCTGCCTTTAGGTATAAAACATCCGCTAAATTCCTTAAAATTTTGCAAATATTTAATGTAATAAGAAAATAAATTACAAAACTAGACAAAAGTTTTTTGAGAAAATATCTTATTTATAAAAGAAAATCCTAAATAACAAAAATTCGGTACATTTCCTTAAGTACAAAAATGAGCTACATTCTTATTTACAAAAATAAGCAAATTCTTAGGAAATAAGCATTAAACTGTTGTGAAAACATCCTCTAATTTTAAATATGTACATTGTTTGCGAGCTACATAACTTTGATTCCTTCATTGTATTTCTTTAATCCCAAACACTAACAACTGGTTTTGTAGTTCTATTCTACGTGAATTTGCGAGATCTAGTGGGTGGCCGCAGCCATTCCGCAACAAATCTGGACCTGGTGGGTATTGACGGACGGCAGAGCTGTTTTGCAACTGGTGGAAATTAGCTGTCAGTCGGCACTCCTGCGGCTGCAGGAACACGCAGGTTATAATAATCTGGCTCAATGTCCTTCTGTCTGCACGGCATCCGCCCCCTGTTGGCCTGGAGAGACATGACAGCACACACATGTGACTTCCTATATCACTTCTCTGTTCAGTTCAGTAATGTAGAAGTGGTGGAAACATCAGAAGTGTGTCCCTACCTTACAGTAGAAATAAAGGGCAGTGTTCACCAACAGCCCAATCAGCGGCATGACGATCCCTCTGATTCTAAAAGGCCACGGATCTGATCAAACACATTTTTGAAGAGGTTTTTGTGGAGTTTATCACAGATTATAAAGTCCTCTGAGAATATTCTGCAGAAATGAGACTAAATTGACTTTATGAGACTTTTACATGTTGTTTTTTTCCTGCAGAAAGAATGACATATACAGCGAAGTAAATACTAATGTCAGAACTTAGATGTAAACTAGAACAAACCAGAACGGTATCTCACTATGGGAAGCAGCTTCTGGTGTGACTAATCACAGAAGCTCCAGCACGTCTGTCAGGGGATAGACGAATAACGTTAACTGCACGGGCAGGCCCACCCCATAATGACCGTAGATCATGGGCATAATTTACAGGGGGGTGGGTTTCAACCACCTAAAAACCTATAATTTCCTTAACATAAATAAAGAGTCGGTCCTACCTAGATTGACACATTCGTTTGTGGAAGAAATAGAGGAGACTTGAAAGGATTGCTGCAGCACCTGATCGCAGCTGGTATGAACAGACACATTGGATAACATGAACGCAAAAATGTATATTGCTCCGCTTCGTGGCTATTCGCGTGCTTCCGCAGTCGGTTTTTTGCTGTAAGAAAGCAGTGGCATGGATCCTTAAGGTAAGGGACACATTACTGTGCCTGGCTAAGAAGAGAAGGGAGCAGAGAGCAGACATGGACTGTCTGACGCTGATGAGGATCAACAAAGACAGCAGCTACTCAAAGTTATGGTGAGCTACAAAAGAAGCCTCTTCTAAGGAACTCTCACAGCGCATGATCTGGAAGAACCTGAACTGGAGATTATACACTACTGCCAGAGAAAGAATTTCAAGAGGAAAGCAACAGTCTACGAAAGGGTACGCCTGTCAAAAAGAGCAGCCATTTAAACAAGCTTTTTAAGATGGCATTCTTAGAGTTGAAGGAAGGCTAGGTCGGGCAGCAATGCCCAGAGAATCCAACACCCTGCAATCCTGGCAATTTCAGGTGTCAGAGCTCATTTACATTACATGTCATTTAGCTGACGCTTTTATCCAAAGCGACTTACAATTGCTATATATGTCTCATGGACACATTGGCATGTGTCATATCTAAAACCTCCGGCCAGAGTGGAGATTTGGGAGAACTTTGTTTGCACGTTTGCATGTAAACTGAGACAAACGGAGGTTTAGGCAGCCGAGGAAGTGAGGAAGAGAAGAGAGAGGAAGTAATTCGTTGCTGTTGTTGGTATTTTTGGGATTCTGATTGGCTAACGTGGGCTTGAGATACAGGGTTTTCTGATGGCCAGCCCAGAAAAAGGGCTGGCCCTGGACTGTCGAAGCGGTCCTCTCAAAAAGTTGTCTTACGGGGTCTGCCTGACCTGGGCTTGTCATGAACTTCACCAGTTTCTTCAAATCTTTTTCTTATCCTTTCCACTTGACGTTTGGATACATACTTTGGTCTGTGGTTGAATCTTTGGCATGTTGTGAGAGGTCAGATTGCACTTCACCTGAAGGTCTGGTGTGCTGGAGTTCTTTTTATACACAACCGGGAATGTTAATTACAGTATTTGTCACAAGTGTAGCTTTAATCTGTGATTGGTTGAATCATTTAAAGACACAACAAGACTTTTGTCCAAGCCAAATCTGACCTTTCGGTCTTAATTCAATGATAAAACTCAATAAATGATACAAGACTTTATTTTGGTATAATAAGCATAATCCAGAAGGCTTTGCCTTTCATATAAGCCATTTCTGATTTCAATTGATCAACTACAAGTCAAGTTATTATTTGTTGTTCCTACAACTAATAGCTGGTACACACCAACCAGATGGCTGACCCTCAGCAGAAAAGCCAGTCGAGATGATCAGTCGGGTCCCCGAGGTCCAAAAAAACTGCCTCGGGACACACTGAGGCGACACGACTTGAGAAACGTAATACGTCTTCATAGCAGCAGGCGGCGCTACTCTGTATTGTTGCCAATGAAATGAAAACCGGCAGCTGATTGGACGAACGCGTCACATGGGTCTGGTTTCTCTGGAAATTCAAAGCCAGACTGTCATGGCGGCTCGTTCAGAATCCGATCTCATATTGGACTAAAATAGTTCACTGAAACGTGTTTCTGGAAACATCTGAAGAGAGAAATAGACCATGCAGTTGCCGAATCTGTCTTCATTTCAGATCAACAAAGGTCAGTTTAAAAGATTTTCATCAGATTTTGAGAGGCTCCAGTAACGCTCATCCCGCTCGCCATTTCTAGTCAAGTCGGCCAAAATGAATGCCGACAGCCCCCCAGACTGACAACGGCACGGGACACACCGAACAGACTCGAGTCACTGACCTCGCCAGACTGTCCAACGGCCGATTTTCAGCCTTGTGTGTCCCTGGCTTTAGCGACAAGATTTTTGTGAGGCGCTGTACTCGTCGCACTAACGTTAACACCTGTCACCTCAAGCATTCAGCGGAGCAACATAATGAACGCAATAACTATCCACCTGCGGTCCCACTACAGACTGTCGAGAAAGACGGGTTCAGAGCAATGATGAAAAATACTGGATTTAAGATGTATTGCCCCGCCAAAATACTTCTGCCAAACCACTAATGTTATTCAAACACCGAAACAGCTTACAGCGGAGCCACGCCCACTTTTCTAAAACAACCTAAATCTAACGTTACTGTGACAAATGTGGTGTTTAAACAGAAATCTTACAACTATTTTGTTTTGAAAAAGAAGCATGTTAAAATTGCTGGTATGTTTATTTATTTAATTTAAGTTTATTTTACTACTTTGTATTTTGCACAATAAAAAAATAGTTTAGATTCTGTAACTGTTTCATGCATTCTCCTTCATATAATCCATCCATCCATCTTCATCTGCTTATCCGATGACGGGTTGCAGGGGGAGCAGCTCCAGCAGGGGATCCCAAACTTCCCTTTCCCGAGCCACATTAACCAGCTCTGACTGGGGGATCCCGAGGCGTTCCCAAGCCAGGTTGGAAATATAATCCCTCCACCTAGTCCTGGGTCTTCCCCGAGGCCTCCTCCCAGCTGGACGTCCCTCCACCTAGTCCTGGGTCTTCCCAGAGGCCTCCTCCCAGCTGGACGTCCCTCCACCTAGTCCTGGGTCTTCCCCGAGGCCTCCTCCCAGCTGGACGTGCCTGGAACACCTCCCTAGGGAGGCGCCCAGGGGGCATCCTTACCAGATGCCCGAACCACCTCAACTAGCTCCTTTCGACACGAAGGAGCAGCGGCTCTACTCCGAGCTCCTCACGGATGACTGATAATGTCATTGTACAATGTTGTGGAGCCAAGCAAACCCTTTAGTAATCAAAACTTTTAGTAAACATGATGACATTGAAACGTTTCTTTTTATATTCTGACAGTACTGAATACTGACAGTAAAATAAGCCACTATAAACCTATATAAAGACCCAGTCAAGCAAAAGAAAAAAAATACCGTCATATACCGTGAAACCGGCAGAATATAAAAAAATACCATGATACAAATGTTTGGCCATACCGCCCAGCACTACATGAACGTGTCATAAACATTATAAACAAGTCATAAACGTTTATGATATAACGCTTCTTTTAGTAAGTGTCATTCGGTTTTGTCAGGACAAGTTATGGTTATGGTTACTATTATGTCGATGCCTTCAAGTAAAGTGTTACTAAATATTGTTTTATGTCTGGAACAGGCTATTTTATTCATTTTGGGTAATTGTATACTGTTACTTTAAGAGAACGTACGCTCACTCACACTTATTCCAGTAAAGCTGTTGGACTAGGCTGGACTAGCTATGGAGTCAAACAATTTTCATACCGTGTCCTGTCATGTTTTAGATTTATATTATCCGCAAAGACGATACTGTTGATTTTACCTGCATGTGATACAACTCAACATGCAACATAGAGACAGTTGAATGACATCATCACAGTGTCAGTCCTGAAATCAGCTCGTCAGCTGATCATATTTAATCAAATTCAATAAACAGTCAGCTTACCTATGATGATGAGAGAGAGCACACGGCTCTCAGAGGACAACTTATGAGAAAAAACAAGCAAGTGATAAACACAGCTGTAGTTTCCTTGGTGGAGTAGCTCTGCAGCAGGAAACAGGAAGTGGGCAGAGTGATTGACAGCTGGCTGGGTGGAGATGTGTGCTAAATCAGAGGAGGTGAAGCTGAGCTGGAAGGAGCCTCCAGGGTACTGTGGCTGGATGGAGCAGCTGATGTTGAAGTTGGAGCCCCTGAACACCCGAAAACCCTGCTGCTGGGCCTCGGAGACCCCGTC
This sequence comes from Perca schrenkii, assembly GCA_025617405.1. NCBI lineage: Eukaryota > Metazoa > Chordata > Actinopteri > Perciformes > Percidae > Perca > Perca schrenkii. The sequence goes on from CM046787.1 coordinate 45,287,857, forward strand.
CATGGAGAAGGACACAGAGATGTTGGGCTGAAGCAGCAGGTCTGTAAAGAGAGAAGTGATTGACTGAAGCAGCAGAGGCCTTTACTAAGAAGCAAGATTTGACGTTAATGAGGTAACTTCAGGCTGAACCCAGGGTTTTGTGTATCACGACGGTGGATCACTTGTTTCCGGGTTCAATCGCCGTGGTAACTTATGCTGAACACCTAACCTGGTCGGGAGCATTATGGTATGTTAGAGATTAGAGATCAACTAATGAAAAAGCACCGCCTAGCGACCAATCAATACTCGATTGATAACGGCATCACCGTTCTTAGTAAGGGTGTCACGATTTAGATTTTAAATCAAAATCAGCCGAAATTAAGTAAATTTAGTTTTTGAATAAAAAAATGGAATCGTCGATGCTGCCATGCCCCCATGTCACGCCCGGTCGGCCATATCCATTGCCTAATCCAGCAGTTCTCAAAGTGTGGGGCGCGCCCCACTGGTGGGGAATAGAGACGTGACAGGTGGGGCGCACCAAACAGGAGGAAATTTTCCTTTTTTATGCCTCAGACCAGAGCATTGGGGAGTCTTCCCGCATATTGATAGCGGCTCCTTGACGCCCGCAAATGAGATTCAATCTCCCTGAATCTGGAGCAAGACCGTGTGTGTGTGTGTGTGTGTGTGGGGGGTGGGTCTAAAAAGCATTGAAAAAGTCTTAAATTAAGATAACCTTAAATTAAGGCCATAAAAGCTTTGAATTTGGTATACAAAGTTTTGGATTTTGTTACAAAGGTCTTATATTGTTTGCCTTTCCTAGGATTAAGTTCATACCATAACTAAATGAACTGTTACTAATGTAGGCTATTTAAAAACTGACCAGAGCCCGCACCGGAGGACCGAGACACAGTAAACACGCCACACTGACTGGTACGGGGGGGCGCCTTCAGACAAATCTCAAGGTAACAGGCTAACGGCTTATTAGCTAGCCAAACACCGAGCGGCGACTTACTCAAATCGTGTATTGCAGTAAAAGTTGAAAAAAGTGTTGTAGAGTTACAAATTACTTGTCAGTTACAGGTAATAGTACAAAAGTATTATCAAAATATACTGTACTTATAGTACCAAAAGTAAAAGTGCTCATTATGCAGTGTAATATATCTTATTTTATTGGATTATATTATATTATTGTACCACATCATATATCTGTGAGATGGGCTTTTCAGCTGTTGCTTCACTGAAAACAAAGTACAGATCTCAGCTGAACATTGAGCATGACTTGAGAGTGGCAGTATCAAGCCTGCAACCCCCCAGGCTCATTGCAGCCACTAATGCAGGGATAAATAGACCTGTCTTGCCAAATTAATTTCTCTTCTTTTCTTTTTTTAACAGATTGCAAAGTGGCACTTTTATTTCTTTTGTATTTTTGAACTTGATACAAATTTTGACACAGCTGCGCTTTTATTTTCTTTATTTTTGAACTTGCTGTTATTGGATGTAGATCGTTAGTTTGTATTTACATACAACTTGTTACTATACTGATACTACGTGTTACTTCAATAAATTGGAACATTTTAAGCTTGTTGCGTATTTCATTAGGATTGTGTTGGGGCGATGGAGGCAGGTGGGGCTTGAAAATTCCCCTTTGTCCAAAGTGGGGAATGACCGAAAAAGTTTGAGAACCACTGGCCTAATCCTAGTGTCTTCCAGGCAGCGCTGCCTGGAAGATGACGTTGGGGGCTTAAAAAACCAAACATCGCTGTTTGACAATGGTATGTCGGAGCAGAGGGTTTATTTTTCAAAACAAAGGGACGTCGGACTAGTAGGCTGTAGGACCAAAGGGAATTTTTCGGGTTATTGAGAGGTCGGAACAATGGAGCATCGGAGAAATGGGCAGTCCCCGGGACAGCCGGGATGGTGTAGCCAGTTTCATCAGCATTACTTTGAGGTATGTTTTCACTTGTTTTGGTGGGTGTGTCAGAGGTGTTACCAAATCATAAGCACCATGTATAAACCCCACCGTATTAAAAAGGAGGTGCAAGAGGGTGTTCCACACACCACAGCAACCTTTTTCAGGGTCCATTTAGTGATGTCATGGGACAGACAGATGGACAGACACACTTCCATTAACACTTCTCTACACTTTAGCATGTCATTGTCCTGAATACCTTTACAGTTTAGTCCAATTGAAACCACTGACTGTCACTGTGACAGAGGAAGGGACACACTGGGAATTTTACTGTAATACAATGTCATATATGTTGTCACTGGTGGGCTTACCTAAGCAGGTAAGATTCAGCATAGAAGAAGAATAATATGATGTTGCACACTCCCTCAGAGCAGATCCAGAGTGAACACAGTCAGAGTCGATCTCCCACAAAGATCTGTGTGTGAACTCTTTTCTCTCTCCTAAAGAAACAGCAGGGCCACAGTCCAATTCTCTGCAGACAACAGTTCCTTTCTTCAGAGTCCAGTCAGAGTCAGTGTAACGCACTGGTCTCCATTTTCCGTGATTTTTCACCTCCAGTGTTCCTGCACAGCGACTGTCTCCTCCCACCAACCTGACAGGCTCTAAACAGAAACCAGAGAGTCATGAGCAAAAGGATAAAGTGAGTTTCATTAGAACAGAAATGAACCAAATCAGAGCTGCAGCTCCTCTTCTACCTGAGCAGGTGAGTCTAACAGCTTTTCCAGATGAGCAGGTGTTTCTATCTGAGCCTGAGCTTCTACAGTCCAGGAGAGCAGACTCGTTGCCTCCACACTGGAACTCTTTGGTCCTCATTGGAGGCTCCACTTCTCCATAGAGCGCCCCCTGGAGGACTGAAGGAGCCCCACAGCCAAGCTCCCTACAGACCACCTCTGCATCCTGCTGGTCAAAGTCATCTTCACACACTGAGGACCAGCGCTGGGTAGACTGGCTAGTCTTCACCTCCAGTCTGCCTGAGCACAGACTGGTCCCATTCACCAGCCTGACAGAGTCTGGAGAGATGACAGAAGATAAAATAGAGAGAGAGAAAAGACACCAGACACAAAATAAAAAAGATGTCATCAAACAAATATTCTGTGATTTAAACTGGACTCAGCACAGCTCCAACAGAAGTTGATCATTAACAACAGAACACATCTTTACAACTCCACAGACTGCAACAATGATACATGACATTTACATTTAATACACTATAAAATTGTTTTCCAATTTTTAAAGCTTCCAACGCGTTTTCAAATAATAGCACCACATTATCATCTGCAGATTCAAAAGGTTTCATTCTTTTTTTGTTTTTCAGAGATCTTTCACCCAAAATAAAAATCTGTTTAGAAAATGATCCTTAAAATCTAAAAGGGATAGGGGCTGGACTCTCTCCTTTTAAGGAGTTTACTAAAGCATGAAGGATGCCACGTGGGTGTGGAGATACTGACAAGACCCTGGCTGAGCTGAGCTGCTCAAAATTGAGGTTGGTAGGTCATTGGTGTCTGTTATGGTGGCAACCAGAGAACCTGCTGGTGAAAACCAATGGCTCAGAAAGCTGTCCAGCTAAAGAAGGAGACTACTAGGCTGGTAGGCTGGTTGGCCCAGGGGACTGCTGAAGCAGCAGACATGTATGTTTCATATATACTGTACATTTTAGAGATGCTAAGATGCATGCTCTTGGGGAAATTTTGGGGTTTCTGTAAATTATAGTGCATGGTCTATATTGACTCTATCTGCAAATTGTCCTGAAATAACTTTTGTTATGATTTGACACAATAAATAAAATTTAATTGATGATGAGACGCTGGAGAAACAGCTTCTTAACTTCATTCTGATTATTTGAGAAGTTAAATGTCTAGTTCTGTGTCCTCTGTCAAGTTTATAAGAACAGTTTAATTTTGCTGCTTAAATGTCAGATGATATCAGCTGCAGTGACATTACTGCCCGCATGGAAACATTTAAAAGCAGCCTCTCTAATCATCTATTCTCTAATCAAATTATTATAGAAAACACTCATACATTAATACAATACATCATTTGGAGGTATAACCTAATCAGCAGCGGCATGTATAAAACTCAACGTATTAAAAAGGCAAAGCGCTACTGTTTAAATAGCTTTGCTGGGGCTCAAAAACACCCATGATGAAAGGTAACATTCACCCTCTGTTCAACAAAATGGACCCTAAAAAAGGACGTGATGTCACTGGTGAGACAGACAGATGCTTCCAAAAACACTTCTCTACGCTTGACTGCCACTGTGACAGAGGCAGGGACATACTAGAATCTTTACTGTAAAACACAATAGACATTGTCACTGATAAGCGTACCTAAGCAGATGATATTCAGGATGGAGGAAGAAGACCATGATGCTGCACACACCCTCAGAGCAGATCCAGACTGAACACAGTCAGAGCCGATTGCCCACAAAGATTTTCTAAAGACTTCGCTCTCTTGTTTTTTTTCTACAGAAACAGCAGAGCCACAGTTCAACTCTCTGCAGGCAGCAGCTGCTGTCTTCAGGGTCCAGGGAGAGACATAGTAACTCACTGGTCTCCATTCTCCCTGATGCTTCAGCTCCAGTGTTCCTGCACAGCGACTGTCTCCTCCCACCAATCTGACAGACTCTAAACAGAAACCAGAGAATCATCAGGAAAAAAAATAAAGTGAGTTTCATTAGAACAGAAATGAACCAAATCAAAGCTGCAGCTCCTCTTCTACCTGAGCAGGTGAGTCTAACAGCTTTTCCAGGTGAGCAGGTGTTTCTATCTGAGCCTGAGCTTTTACAGTCCAGGAGAGCAGACTCGTTGCCTCCACACTGGAACTCTTTGGTCCTCATTGGAGGCTCCACTTCTCCAAAGAGCACCCCCTGGAGGACTGATGGAGCCCCACAGCCAAGCTCCCTACAGACCACCTCTGCATCCTGCTGGTCAAAGTCATCTTCACACACTGAGGACCAGCGCTGGGTAGACTGGTTAGTCTTCACCTCCAGTCTGCCTGAGCACAGACTGGTCCCATTCACCAGCCTGACAGAGTCTGGAGAGATGACAGAAGATAAAATAGAGAGAGAGAAAAGACACCAGACACAAAATAAAAAAGATGCCATGAAACAAATATTCAGTGATTTAAACTGGACTCAGCACAGCTCCAACAGAAGTTGATCATTAACAACAGAACACATCTTTATAACTCCACAGACTGCAACAATGGTACATGACATTTACATTTAATACACTATAAAATTGTTTTTAAAATGTTTAAAGCTTCCAACTCAGCACAGTTCCAACAGAAGTTGATCATTAACAACAGAACACATCTTTCTGAGGCGGCCTCTAGCTCACCCAGTAAGAGTGTTCGCCCCACGTTGGCTGAGTCCTGCATCAGCGTGGGTTCAATTCTGACCTGCTGTCCTTTGCTGTGTGTCACTCCCCCCCCCCATTTCTCTCCCCTTTTCATATCTATCCACTGTCACCATAATAAAGGGAAAAAAAATATTTAAAAAGAACACATCTTTATAACTGCAGCAAATTTACCATTACATTTACATTTAATACACTGTAAAAAGTTTTTTTCCATTTTTGAACACACAAACTGCAAAAAAGAACACAAAATAAGTGTGTAAGTAAACAGCTACAGCCCAGCAGGTAACCCCCCCCACAAACACACACACACAGTATACTAGCTATAGAGACCAAAACCAATTTTTCAAAAGCAGCAAAGACAAGAGGGACGTAACCAACAAAAACAGCAAAACCAAGTAGCAAACAGCAAAAAGCAGCAGAATGAGCCAAATCAGCAGAACAAACGCAGTCAATTTAACCTTAAGGCAGCAGATCCAATGACAGTTTGGTTTGAAATGTGCTGGGTACAATGACGCATTAATTTTTTCTCTTTTTTGCAGTTCATGTTTTGAAAGACGCTGTCCTGTAGCTTACTAAAGTAAATGAATAAAAATGTATACAAAAATGTGATGATGTCTGACATGTTTTATGAAGAAGAAAGCCTTAAGTTTTCAAAAAGAATTAGACAGGCAGTGTTGTCAACAGAGAAGCGTGCAGCCAGCGCAGCAGCAGAGCGGCTGTGTCTGTGCCGCCCAGTGGGGATAGAGGATTTTTGTGGATTTGTTGGCATCTGTCACTCAAGAATTCTGAACTTAATTTTTTTTTAATTAAATTGAGCTCGAGGTTTTCAAAAAAAGTGGTTGGACGAAATGACGAAATCTGATAGGTACACGTATCCACCGTCCCCACTGAAATCGGTGCCTATGCAGTTGGTAGAGAAGCCTCAGGCCGGTTACATACTGCAGGCGTGGCATGAGCGTGGCGTTTCTGTTGAGTGTCAGCTGCGTGGATTTTGTCTGTCTTTACACACCAGAAAGGTGTCTGACGCGGCACTGCTGCTACCTTGTCTGGACACATGGATGTTTCCCATTGATAACATTAAATACCATGTTAAACATAAACATATACTGATCTGATTACAGCAAAGACAACGTCGGCAGTATTGACAGCAAAATAGGCTACAGAATATTTCTGTATTGACAGGTTCAATATTAGAAAAACGATTTAAAAAAGAATTACATTCATATATCTGCATTTATATCAAAACCTAGAGGCTTTCAAACATCAATATGTCATTTATTAATATGTATTCGTGTCTAAATGACATATTAACATATTTTCCTATTCTATTTTGCCTGAAAACGCTTCCAACACGCTGGCGTGTCGCGTGAAAAATAGGCGTTGGTTCTATTTCTAGCACGCATGCGTCTCACACAGGCAGTGTGTAAGCTCTAACTGGTTAACATGGGAGCCAAAATATAAACGGACACGCCATGCGGCTGACACGCTCGCGCAATGCATCCAGTGTGTAACCGGCCTAATAAAGTAAGTACTTATCTTAATATCTAGCTGTCTAGCAGTAAGTCTCCTCAGAAGTCAAATGCACTGCATTCATTACTTCCAGGGTGGACTATTGTAATTCCTTACCATCAGGTTGCTCACATAAGTCCCGTAAGACTCTCCAGCTGATCCAGAATGCTGCAGCATGTGTACTAACAAGAACTAGGAAAAGAGATCATATTTCTCCTGTACTAACTCTGCCTTGGCTTCCTGTAAATTCCAGGATTTAATTTAAAATCCTCCTGACGTACAAGGCTCTAAATGGTCAAGCACCATCATATCTTGAAGAGCTCATAGTAACTTATTGTCCCATTAGAGCACTGCGCTCCCAGAATGCAGAGTTACTTGTGGCTCAGGTTTGCCTTAGACCAGCTCTTAATTATGCTGTTATAGTTTTAGACTGCCAGGGGACTTCCTTTGACACAATGAGCTCCTTTGTCCTCTTTCTTTCCATCTGTGTGCATCCATGTCACAGAAATGCTTGTTAGTAACTTAACTCTGGGGAGCTTATTCCCTGGAGTCCTTATGTTTTCTCACCCCACAGTTTTCCTTGGATTAGGGTGGCACCTTGGTCCTTCTCCATGCTCTGCAGTGCCCTGCTATGCCCTGCAGTGGCCTGCTACATCCTGCAGTGCCCTGCTACACCCTGCCATAAATAATGTCCCTGATGGCCCCTCATTAAAAGGCATTCGTCATTTCTAGCTAGCAAATAAAAATCTAGTTTGCAATAAAATCCTACCCATTTACCTGAAAACACTGGCATAGGTTTTGAGAGACACTCTGCTCCAACTCCCCTTGAACGCAACAGAAAAATAACAGATTTAATTAAAGCTGCGAGCAGCGATGGACTGTTCCTTGCGACCGTACATTTGCGCAGCACTCAGACGCCGCAAATTGTCACCAATGAAAAGGGAACTCCCCGCTGAGTTCAACGATACCTCACACAAGAGTCTACGTCATACGGTTCATTAGCTGTGAAAAGGGGCGTGGCTAATGCATAGGGGGCGGGTCAAACCATCCCCCATGAAGAAGGAAGTCTCTGCTGAGTTCAATGATACCTCACACAAGACTCTACCTTAGATGGGTCAGCATTTATTAAAGGGGGCGTCGCTTCAACATAGGGGGCGGGCCAAACCATCACCAATGAAGAGGAAGTCTCTGCTGAGTTCATTGATACCTCACACTAGGCTCTATCTTAAACGGTTCAAATTGTAATAAAGGGGGCGGGGCTTAAGCATAGGGGGCGGGTCAAACCATCTCCAATGAAGAAAGAAGTCTATGCTGAGTTCAATGACACCTCACACAAGGGTATACCTTAAAAAGTTCAAATGTTATGAAAGGGGGCGGGGCTTAAGCATAGGGGGCGGGTCAAACCATGACCAATTAAAAGTCTATGCTGAGTTCAATGACACCTCACACGAGACTACCTTAAACAGTTCAAATGTTATGAAAGGGGGCGTGGCCTGAGTACGTGGGCGTGGTGATATTATAGGGGGCGGCTCAGTATCACATGTAGACCACACATTCTAAGTTTCATGTAAATTGGGTGATGTTTGTCATATAAGGCGCATTTCCTGTTGCCAGCAGGGGGCGCTATGACCAAAAGTCAATTTTGCCCTGTAGGTGTCCTCAAGCCTGGACCCTTGTCAATTGTGAGAAATTTCGGGCAGATACGACAACGTACACTCAAGTTACAACAACTTCTTTGTTCATCGCTAAACACTCAAAATGGCCGCCACGCCACGCCCACACCATCTGACGAAAAGCTTTTCTTTTAATAACTTTCATCGTTAAGGTGTTGGGATGGTACAGACCAAGTTTGAAGTCCATCGGATGAAATTTCTAGGAGGAGTTCGTTAAAGTATAGCACCTTGACTTTTAGGCATACTTCCTGTTGCCACTAGGGGGCGCTATGACTTTAAGTAAATATCGGCCTTTATTTGTCCTCAGGGTTGTACTCTTATGAATCCTGAAAAGTTTCGAGGTAATCGGACAACGTACACTCGAGTTACACCCACTTCCTGTTTCGGCGGCGAAATGCACAAAATGGCCGCCACGCCACGGCCACGCCCTATGACGAAAAGGTTTTCTTTTAACAACTTTTCATCTTTAACATCTTAAGATGGCACAGACCGAGTTTGAAGTTGATCGGATGAAATCTCTAGGAGGAGTTCGTTAAAGTACGACATGTGGAAATGGCCAAAATCGCACTAATTTTGAACTTTGAAATCAAAATGGCGGACTTCCTGTTGGGTTTAGGGTATGGCTCTAATGAAGTTTTCTGTACATCTCGACATGTTACATAAGTGTACCAAGTTTCGTGAGTCTACGTTAAACGCACTGCAGGGGCTCAATTTTCTTAACATTCTAGGGGGCGCTAGCAAGCCATTTTTGTGCGCCTATTCCCGAAACCCTTAAAGTACATAAATTTTCACCAGACTTGATGCGACCGCTAAATTTGGTGAGTTTTTGAATATGTTAAGGCCCTCAAAAAGCCAATTCATTTGACGGAAGAAAGAAAGAATAGAAAGAAAGAAAGAAAGAAAGAAAGAAAGATTAATTCCTTCAATTTTTCAATAGGGCCTTCGCCGCTGTCGGCGCTCGGGCCCTAAATATATTGCAATAAGGCTCTCAGGCTTTCTGTATTGCTTTCAACTATTTATTAGGGCCCGAGCGCCGACAGCGGCGAAGGCCCTATTGAAACTGAAGGAATTATTAGGGCCCGAGCGCCGACAGCGGCGAAGGCCCTATTGAAACTGAAGGAATTATTCTTTCTTTCTTTCTTTCTATTATTAGGGCCCGAGCGCCGACAGCGGCGAAGGCCCTATTGAAACTGCAGGAATTATTCTTTCTTTCTTTCTTTCTATTATTCTTTCTATTCTTTTTCCCGTCAAATGAATTGGCTTTTTGAGGGCCTTAACATATTCAAAAAATTTACGTATTTTAAGGGTTTCGGGAATAGGCGCACAAAAATGGCTCGCTAGCGCCCCCTAGAAAGTTAAGTAAATTGAGCCCCTGCAGTGCGTTTAACGTAGACTCACGAAACTTGGTACACATATGTAACATGTCAAGATGTACAAAAAACTTCATTAAAGCCACACCCTAAACCCAACAGGAAGTCCGCCATTTTGATTTCAAAGTTCGAAATTAGTGCGATTATGGCCATTTCCACATGTCATACTTTAACGAACTCCTCCTAGAGATTTCATCCGATCAACTTCAAACTCGGTCTGTGCCATCTTAAGATGTTAAAGATGAAAAGTTGTTAAAAGAAAAACTTTTCGTCATAGGGCGTGGCCTTGGCGGGGCGGCCATTTTGTGCGTTTCGCCGCCGAAACAGGAAGTTGGTGTAACTCGAGCGTACGTTGTCCGATTACCTCGAAACTTTTCAGGATTCATAAGAGTCCAACCCTGAGCACAAATAAAGGCCGATATTTACTTAAAGTCGTAGCGCCCCCTAGTGGCAACAGGAAGTAGGCCTAAAAGTCAAGGTGCTATACTTTAACGAACTCCTCCTAGAGATTTCATCCGATGGACTTGAAACTTGGTCTGTACCCTCCCAACACCTTAACGATGAAAAGTTATTAAAAGAAAAACTTTTCGTCAGACGGTGTGGGCGTGGCGTGGCGGCCATTTTGAGTGTTTAGCGATGAACAAAGAAGTTGTTGTAACTTGAGTGTACGTTGTCGTATCTGCCCGAAATTTCTCACGATGGACAAGGGTCCAGGCCTGAGGACACCTACAGGCCAAAATTGACTTTTGGTCATAGTGCCCCCCCCTGGCCACAGGAAATGCGCCTTATATGACAAACATCATCCGATTTACATGAAACTTAGAATGTGTGGTGTACATGTGATACTGAGCCAGCCCCTATAATATGACCACGCCCACTTACTCAGGCCACGCCCCCTTTCATAACTTTTGAACCATTTAAGGTAGAGTCTTGTGTGAGGTGTCATTGAACTCAGCAGAGAGTTCCTTCTTTATTGGTGATGGCTTTGCCCGCCCCCTATGCATAAGCCACGCCCCCTTTCATAACATTTGAACCATTTAAGGTATACCCTTGTGTGAGGTATCATTGAACTCAGCAGAGACTTCCTTCTTGATTGGTGAGGGTTTGGCCCGCCCCCTATGTTCAAGCCACGCCCCCTTTTATTATTAATGGCCCGATTGAAGTAAACACTTGTGTGAGGTATCATTGAACTCAGCAGAGACTTCCTTCTTCATTGGTGATGGTTTGGCCCGTCCCCTATGTTTAAGCCACGCCCCCTTTCATACATGCTGACCCATTTAAGATAGAGTCTTGTGTGAGGTATCATTCATCTCAGCAGAGGCTTCATTTTTAATTGGTGATGGTTGGACCCACCCCCTATGCTTTAGCCACGCCCCCTTTCACAGATAATGAACCGTATGATGTAGAGTCTTGTGTGAGGTATCGTTGAACTCGGCAGGGAGTTCCCTTTTCATTGGTGACGGTTCACCGCGTCTGACTGCCGCGCAAATGCACGGTCGCAAGGAGCGGCGACCGCCGGTAACCCCGACGCGCGCAGAGGCGCGAGGGCCCGTCCATCGCTGCTCGCAGCTTTAATTAGGGCCCGAGCGCCGACAGCGGCGAAGGCCCTATTGAAACTGAAGGAATTATTCTTTCTTTTTCCCGGCAAATTAATTGGCTTTTTGAGGGGCTAAACATATTCAAAAACTCACCAAATTTGGCGGTCGCATCAAGTCTGGTGAAAATTTACGTATTTAAGGGTTTCGCGAATAGGTGCACAAAAATCGCTCAATAGCGCCCCCTAGAAAGATAAAAAAATGTACCCCCTGCAGTGTGTTTAGCGTAGAATCAAGAAACTTAGTACACATATGTAACATGTCAAGATGTACAAAAAACTTCATTAGAGCAATACCCTAAACCCAACAGGAAGTCCGCCATTTTGATTTCAAAGTTCGAAATTAGTGCGATTTTGGCCATTTCCACATGTCGTACTTTAACGAACTCCTCCTAGAGATTTCATCCGATCAACTTCAAACTCGGTCTGTGCCATCTTAAGATGTTAAAGATGAAAAGTTGTTAAAAGAAAAACTTTTCGTCATAGGGCGTGGCCGTGGCGGGGCGGCCATTTTGTGCGTTTCGCCGCCGAAACAGGAAGTGGGTGTAACTCGAGTGTACGTTGTCCGATTACCTCGAAACTTTTCAGGATTCATAAGAGTCCGACCCTGAGGACAAATAAAGGCCGATATTTACTTAAAGTCATAGTGCCCCCTAGTGGCAACAGGAAGTATGCCTAAAAGTCAAGGTGCTATACTTTAACGAACTCCTCCTAGAGATTTCATCCGATGGACTTCAAACTTGGTCTGTACCATCCCAACACCTTAACGATGAAAATTTATTAAAAGAAAAACTTTTCGTCAGACGGTGTGGGCGTGGCGTGGCGGCCATTTTGAGTGTTTAGCGATGAACAAAGAAGTTGTTGTAACTTGAGTGTACGTTGTCGTATCTGCCCGAAATTTCTCACGATGGACAAGGGTCCAGGCCTGAGGACACCTACAGGCTAAAATTGACTTTTGGTCATAGCGCCCCCCCCGGCAACAGGAAATGTGACTTATAGGACAAACATCATCCGATTTGCATGAAACTCAGAATGTGTGGTCTACATGTGATACTGAGCCGCCCCCTATGATATGGCCACGCCCACTTACTCAGGCCACGCCCCCTTTCATAACATTTGGACCGTTTAAGGTGTCTTGTGTGAGGTGTCATTGAACTCAGCAGAGACTTCCTTCTTCATTGGTGATGGTTTGGCCCGCCCCCTATGCTTAAGCCACGCCCCCTTTTATAACATTTGAACCGTTTAAGGTACACCCTTGTGTGAGGTATCATTGAACTCAGCAGAGACTTCCTTCTTCATTGGTGATGGTTTGGCCCGCCCCCTATGTTTAAGCCACGCCCCCTTTCATACATGCTGACCCATTTAAGGTAGAGTCTTGTGTAAGGTATTATTCATCTCAGCAGAGGCTTCGTTTTTAATTGGTGATGGTTGGACCCGCCCCCTATGCTTTAGCCACGCCCCCTTTCACAGCTAATGAACCGTATGATGTAGCGTCTTGTGTGAGGTATCGTTGAACTCGGCGGGGAGTTCCCTTTTCATTGGTGACGGTTTGCGGCGTCTGAGTGCCGCGCAAATGCACGGTCGCAAGGTGCGCCGTCCGCCGGTAACCCCGACGCGCGCAGAGGTGCGAGGGCCCGTCCATCGCTGCACGCAGCTTTAATTCTCATGTAGATCAACTTTTTTAATTATATCTGAGTCAGCACACATCTAGCCTAGGCATCATTTACTCCTCCTTGTTGGGGAAGTAACCTCCTTAAATGTTCATATGACATTTATTCACCTCAATGATACATTAATTTATACATTCGGGGCTACACTCAAAACATTCGGGGGCTGACGTTGCCTCTGCTTCTCAGCGCCACCTTTCCCTTTTCTTTTTTGGCTTTCCATCATTAGAATCACACACTGTCTGTTAACGTCACCGATAGACTTCCAAACTTGACGAGAAAGAAAAGAGGTGTATACATTATAAGCTGACCAGGGCTATGTCATTTGGGGAGTCACTGATCCCCCTATATTTCTGAAAATTCTAGACATGGTTGTGAACTGCACTTTGTTAGTGCTTTCTGATCAGCCTGTGTTTGTATTGAAATAAGAGGCTGCTGCAGCGCGCTGTACGGGTTGAGCAGAGGCTGCACAGTTTGATCAGCGGGCAGCGGCTGCACACCAGGCCGCCGCATGGTGTTGCTAAGAACATGCAAAGTATAACTATTATCAGACTGGCCCTCGCGGCCTAAAAACACTACCGGCCCACCAAAAGTCCTGACTCTCCTGATTGCCATTCTACCTCTGTTTACAGTTCAGTCCAATGGAAACCACTGACTGTCATTGTGACAGAGGCAGAGGCAGGGACATACTGGAAACTTTACTGTCATACATGATGTCATATATGATCTCACTTATGGGCTTACCTGAGCAGGTGAGAGTCAAGATGAAGGAAGAGGAATCGGATTCTGCACACTCCCTCAGAGCAAATCCAGACTGAACACACTCAGACTTCCACAAAGATCTTTCTATGGACTCTTTTCTTTCTTCTACAGAAACAGCAGAGCCACAGCCAAACTCTCTGCAGAAAACATCTGCTGTCTTCAAGGTCCAGTAAGACTGAAAATACCGCACTGGTCTCCACTCTTCCTGATGTTTTAGCTCCAGTGTTCCTGCACAGCGACTAGCTCCTCCCACCAACCTGACAGGCCCTGAAAAGAAACCAGTGAGTCATCAGTAAAAGAATAACATGAATTCACTTTATGAGGTTTTTTAACATTAATATGAGTTCCCCCAGCCTGACTATGGTCCCCCAGTGGCTAGAAATGGTGATAGGTGTAAACCGAGCCCTGGGTATCGTGCTCTGCCTTTGAGAAAATGAAAGCTCAGATGGGCCAATCAGGAATCTTCTCCTTATGAGGTCATAAGGAGCAAGGTTACCTCCCCTTTCTCTGCTTTGCCCACCCAGAGAATTTGGCCCGCCCATGAGAGAGAGAGAGACATCATGGCTTTCAAACGAGCAAAATGGCAGTTGGTCAAGGCCACAACCCCAACATCCACTTTGCCCCCTCTCTCCTCCTCAATAGCTACAGACACAGAAATGGCACATCCTAAGGAAAGTTCATTGCGGGACTGGCTCTAGTGGCTGTAATTCTGCACCAAGGCTGAATTTTGGGAAAGAAACTTCAGATACAGTATAAGGGGACCACTAAGGCCTATAAAAAAGAGACTTCAGATACAGTATTAGGGGACCACTAGGGTCTATATAAAAGATACTTCAGATACAGTATTAGGGGACCACTAAGGCCTATATAAAAGAAACTTCAGATACAGTATTAGGGGACCACTAAGGCCTATATAAAAGAGACTTCAGATACAGTATTAGGGGACCACTAAGGCCTATATAAAAGAGACTTCAGATACAGTATTAGGGGACGACTAAGGTCTATATAAAAGATACTTCAGATACAGTATTAGGGGACCATTAAGGCCTATATAAAAGAGACTTCAGATACAGTATTAGGGGACCACTAAGGTCTATATAAAAGAGACTTCAGATACAGTATTAGGGGACCACTAAGGCCTATATAAAAGAGACTTCAGATACAGTATTAGGGGACCACTAAGGCCTGTATAAAAGCATCCAAAGAGCACCATGTCATGGGACCTTTAAAACAGAAATGAACCAAATCAGAGCTGCAGCTCCTCTTCTACCTGAGCAGGTGAGTCCAACAGCTTTTCCAGATGAGCAGGTGTTTCTATCTGAGCCTGAGCTTCTACAGTCCAGGAGAGCAGACTCATGGCCTCCACACTGGAACTCTTTGGTCCTCATTGGAGCCTCCACTTCTCCATAGAGCGCCCCCTGGAGGACTGAAGGAGCCCCACAGCCAAGCTCCCTACAGACCACCTCTGCATCCTGCTGGTCAAAGTCATCTTCACACACTGAGGACCAGCGCTGGGTAGACTGGTCAGTCTTGACCTCCAGTCTGCCTGAGCACAGATTGGTCCCACTCACCAGCCTGACAGAGTCTGGAGAGATGTTAAAAAAGAAATAGTTAAAAGACACAAAATATTGAATTGCATTTCATCATTCTGCTGTGTCACTTTAAATCTCACTGCCTCACAATAGGAGGTGAATCATGTTGTATATCATCAGTAGTTGCTGCATATGTATCTGTAATGTATCGGATCATTGGCAATGCATTGCATTGGCCTCAGACCGGAGATGCACATCACTAATACGGATATATCTTGGTGCATTCAGCAGCTAAATTACTAAGGCAGCGGCTTATCAGACTCTGTTATGTCTGCTGAAGACAGTCTGCTGCCATTCTAGCTGTGTTCGTGTGTGTGTGTGTGTGTGTGTGTGTGTGTGTGTGTGTGTGTGTGTGTGTGTGTGTGTGTGTGTGTGTCAACCTGGGTACTTACCTGAGCAGGTGAGATTCAGGATGAAGAAAGAGGAATCTGATTTTGCACACTCCCTCAGAGCACATCCAGATTGAACACAGTCAGAGCTGATCGCCCACACAAAACTGTATGAGGAGTGTATCTCTTCTACAGAAACAGCAAAGCCACAGTCCAACTCTCTGCAGGCAGCAGCTTCTGTCTTCAGGCTCCAGAAAGTGAAATGGTTACTCACTGGTCTCCATTCTCCGTGGTTTTTCACCTCCAGTGTTCCTGCACAGCGACTGTCTCCTCCCACCAACCGGACAGGCTCTAAACAGAAACCAGAGAATCATCAGAAAAAGAATAAAGTGAGTTTCAATCAAAGCTGCAGCTCCTCTTCTACCTGAGCAGGTGAGTCTAACAGCTTTTCCAGATGAGCAGGTGATGTTTCTATCTGAGCCTGAGCTTCTACAGTCCAGGAGAGCAGACTCGTTGCCTCCACACTGGAACTCTTTGGTCCTCATTGGAGGCTCCACTTCTCCATACAGTGCCCCCTGGAGGACTGAAGGAGCCCCACAGCCAAGCTCCCTACAGACCACCTCTGCATCCTGCTGGTCAAAGTCATCTTCACACACTGAGGACCAGCGCTGGGTAGACTGGTTAGTCTTCACCTCCAGTCTGCCTGAGCACAGACTGGTCCCATTCACCAGCCTGACAGAGTCTGGAGAGATGATAGAAGATAAAATAGAGAGAGAGAAAAGACACCAGACACAAAATAAAAAGATGTCATGAAACAGCAATTCAGTGATTCAAACTGGACTCAGCACAGTTCAAACAGAAGTTGATCATTAACAACAGAAAAATATTTCATTATAACACCGCAGACTGCAGCAATGTTAAATTAAATTTAAAAAAGAATCTGGCTCCTCTGGCGCCACCTACAGCCTGTAGTGTGACTGGCAAAAATCCACAGCTCCCTGTTCAGATGCACCAATCAGGGCCAGAGGGAGTGTCTAACTGTTCAGATGCACCAATCAGGGCCAGAGGGAGTGTCTAACTGTGTGTCAATCACTGCTCATGCACATGCATTCATTCTCCCTTGTGTGGGGAGGGGCTTAGGAGACCATTTGGGCCTTTATCAGAAAGGGGGGGGGACTGAGAAGTTGTCGATGTTAAATTTTTTTGGCTAAGTCCTGGATCTTCACAATTCTTCCTACAGCATCTTTAATAGCTGGAAAAATAGAAAAGAGACAGAGAGAGAGACAGAGACACAGAGAGAGAGAGAGAGAGAGAGAGAGAGAGAGACAGAGACAGAGACAGAGACAGAGACAGAGACAGACAGACAGAGACAGAGAGAGAGACCGAGAGAGAGTAAACTTGTGGTAATAAAAAGGCAGAGCGCTCTCTATCCATGGGCTCTAAAATCAAGCTGTTCCACTCAACGCTCCCCCTAGAGCACAAAGTGTCAAACTCAAGGCCCGGGGGCCAAATCAGGCCCCTCACAAATTTGATCCGGCCCGCATATTAGGTTCACAATGAAACAGAATCTGTCAGATTTGCCAACATTGAGATTTTAAAATCCCCACAGAACCGGTGAGTTTGCATATTCAGGCTGTGAAACAGGTTGTTGTGAGTCGGCTGAGTGGTAGCCGCCTTTTAAAAATGTAATCATTGTTTTGCTTGATTAGTTAAACGCTATGATGGCTAAGGAACTATTTTGCTAACTTTTTTAGGGCTTTATGTTGGCCAAATTGTAAGTGAGAAGATGCAATAATACAGTCAAAGATATTTAACTTTTTCGATTAAATAAAAGCATGTTAATAAAATTATTAAAATTTTTCTTGATTGCTTTGACTGGGATCAACTCGGTTTTCATCATCACAGTCTCAGCAGAGCAGAAGACACCTCTTGCAAATGTGTTAACCCTTTCTCATTGGATTGACACATTTTCCCCACCGTTTTGCAGAACAGTTAACACAGATGTCATTCAAGCAGTCCAAACTCCATTGTTTTAGCTATGGTAACCAAACAGAAACCATCTGGTCCTAACTATTAGAAACTACCTGCTATCAGTATGACATCACTGAAGCACCTGTTTGACACTCCTTCACACAAATCTTCAATTAGCAATCAGTGTGCAGGGTTAGGTCATGTGGCCCCATAGACCAGTCTGCAGGGTTAGGCCATGTGGCCCCATAGACCAGTCTGCAGGGTTAGGCCATGTGGCCCCATAGATCAGTCTGCAGGGTTAGGCCATGTGGCCCCATAGACCAGTCTACAGGGTTAGGCCATGTGGCCCCATAGATCAGTCTGCAGGGTTAGGCCATGTGGCCCCATAGACCAGTCTACAGGGTTAGGCCATGTGGCCCCATAGATCAGTCTACAGGGATAGGCCATGTGGCCCCATAGATCAGTGTGCAGGGTTAGGCCATGTGGCCCCATAGACCAGTCTACAGGGTTAGGCCATGTGGCTCCATAGACCAGTCTGCAGGGTTAGGCCATGTGGCCCCATAGATCAGTCTGCAGGGTTAGGCCATGTGGCCCCATAGACCAGTCTACAGGGTTCGGCCATGTGGCCCCATAGATCAGTGTGCAGGGTTCGGCCATGTGGCCCCATAGATCAGTGTGCAGGGTTAGGCCATGTGGCCCCATCGTCAAGACACAAGAGACTAGTAGTATCAAGACTAGCTATTTCTGATACTCTAGTCTACAGTAATAGATGTTTATACTTTAATGTAATAGATTTTATTTTCATCTTCTTAACTTCTTATACTCTAATAGATTTTATTTTGGTTTACATGTATTCTGTGTAATATTTACACTATTTCAGTTTTCAGCCACATTTTGAAAATAAGAATCAATGGAATCAATGAAATTTGCATCAAAGCATTTCTGATTCTGGATCCAATTCTTGGCAAGAAGGCAAATTTGGCCCCGGCATGAAAGCTACATCCAGTAATAGGCTACAATGACAAGCAATGCTGCACTGATTCTCACTGAGTGCTGTATTTTGTATTTTGCTGTCCACTGTGTAATGGTTGATCGGAAGAGCTCAAACACTTGTTTGCAAGTTGTGTTGTTCTCAAAATTTTCTTTTGTTGCATATTTTAAATGTTTGGGCACGGTTAGAGCCTTTTGCAAACAAAATGTGTCATTTTGACCATCAGTGCCACTGTTTCGGCCTGTGTGTTAACTGTTTTGAAAATGTGGAGTTTAAGTTGACTGCTGCATCAAAGCAATCAAGAAAAACTGTAATGTTTGGCCCTTGATGTGATTTTCATTTTTTCAGTGTGGCCCTTAGTGAAACTGAGTTTGACACCCCTGCCCTAGAGGCCTGAAGAACTTCCGTTGTGTAATCTGGATGCAGCGATTTTTTTTTGTTGCATTTGTTTTCAGGGATTGTGTGCTTTTCTTTTTACATTGTTTCTGTATTTGCAGCGCGTTTGTGTATTTGGTTGTGTTGTGTGTATTTGCAGTGTGTTTGTGTATTTGGTTGTGTTGTGTGTATTTGCAGTGTGTTTGTGTATTTGGTTGTGTTGTGTGTATTTGCAGTGCATTTGTGTATTTGGTTGTTTGTGTGTATTTGCAGTGTGTTTGTGTATTTGGTTGTGTTGTGTGTATTTGCAGTGCATTTGTGTATTTGGTTGTGCTGTGTGTATTTGCAGCATGTTTGCTGAATGCTGCACATGTGTTGTTAAATGAATGAAGATGTTTTCTTAATTTGCTTGTGTTTTGTCTATTTGCGTATGTTTCAGTAAGTTGCAGTGCGTTTGCCCCCGTCGGCCACCGTACACCTCCCCTCTAACAATCTGTCAGCGATTCAAACGATTCTCCAAGACTCTGCTCATTCTCTCAGACTCTCATGATGAACTGAATCTTCTTTGCGCAAAGAATAAGAATAAGACTTTGTTGAGAGAAGCCTTAGTTCAGATCTCACCATATGTAGTGGAATTTCCACCACAATAGGCAATGCAGAGACAGAAAGGGAAACTTTGCAAATGGTAACAAAGCTTCAGTACCAAAAATAATCCACAGTTGCATTGCAGTGACTGTCTTTTAAGGTTTCGTCAAAAAGTTCTGTGAGACGTGACCAATCACCACACTGCCCACAGAGAAGACGGTGTGTCAATTATCAATTATTACTGTCATAGATTACATATGTAGAAGGTGATGTCACTAATGGGCTTACCTGAGCAGGTGAGATCCAGGAAATAGGGAGCGGAATATGATTCTGCACACTCCCTCAGAGCAGATTGGGGCTGAACACAGTCAGAGCTGATCCTCCACACAGATCTGTCTGAGGACTTTGTTCTCTCTCCTATAGAAACAGCAGAGCCACAGCCCAACTCTCTGCAGGCAACCGCTGCTGTCTTCAGGGTCCAGTCAGGGTCCATTTCAAAGTAATACACTGGTCTCCATTCTCCCAGATGTTCCAGCTCCAGTATTCCTGCACAGCGACTGTCTCCTCCCACCAACCTGATAGATTCTGAACAGTAACCAGAGTAATCAGCAAAAGAAGTCAATTTAATTAAGGAAAGATTAAACATAAACCACTGATCATGCCTTAAAGGTCCAGGGTGTAACGTTTTTAGTTGTTCATTATCAAAAATCTGTGTGTGTGTGTGTGTGTGTGTGTGTGTATAAGGGACATACAGGACATACTGCTCCACCTTTCATGTTTTCTCTGTCACATGATAAACTCTCAGCTGCTGTTAATGCTGCTAATGCTGCTAACGGGTATGGTAGCTTCCCAGCCCCGGTGGCGAGTTTGAAGAAGGAAACATGGAGGACCACACGGATTCAAAATCCAAATTTCAGAGTCTTCTTCTTCGCCCAGAAAGAGTAAAGGCTACTGTAGCTGTAATACCTACTTTAAACTGCGTTGTGCAAGAGAGTTGATTGTGATACATGATCTCAACGCTAGATGGGAGAAATTCCCATACACTGGAACTTTAATTATTCCCTCTCCTTTTCCTCTAGACGTACCTGTTGAGTTGTGTTTTCCTTCAGCCTGGAGTCCTAAAATGAAAATCAGAAGATAAACATTAGTATAAAGCAGCATGATTGGACCACAGCCATGGACAAACAAACAATCTCAAGGCCATCTATGTGCACTCTGACTCTCATAGGTTAAACCTCGTCCTGTCAGCTGTGGCCCGGACATCACTGGATGCCTCAACTTTTTTTGACTTTCTCAACACCTTGCACACCTTCATGTCACATCATGCCCGTTTCCTTGACGGGCAAAGAGAGATGCGGCCCGATCAGAGGTCATTGGAATTGGAGCAAGGGTGTGACACCAGGTGCGATTCAAGATCGGCCGCAGTGACAAAAGTTTTCATTCTGTATGATGTTATTGTGGAGAGGCAGGCACAGTACGCAGAAGAGGAGGGACAGAGTGAGCTTGAGGCACAGTCACTCCTTCAGCAGATCAGAAAAAAAAAGTTAATATTCCTCCTTGTACTTTTCAAACAGTTGTTCTGTAAATCCGACTTCACGTCTAAAAGCCTCCAGTCCATCACCACATCTGTGACAGACATGGTTGATTTGATCGAGAACCTCAAACAAGAACTGACAAACTTTCGGTGACTGTGCATTCTTAGAGATGTTGGCAACAACAAATAAGATGATGGAGGATCAGGATGTCGAGAACTGGGATGTACCCAGTCCCTCTTTCTGTTGACATTTGAGAAAGAGCTTACAGTAACTCTCGACTTCGATGAAATCATTGACATTTTCAAGAGCAAACCCCGCTGACTACTCCTGTAATTTCAGAGAGATAGGTAGGCCCTAGCATGCCTTTTCCTACTGATCTGTTAAACAATTTGATTTGCAATGAATGCATATTCTTCTAATGCTCTCTCCCATGCCTATCTATTTTCACGTTTGGAAATCTTTTAAGCCTGCCTGTTGGTGCAAAAATATGAGTGTCATTTAGCCTACCCAGTTGTTATTTTTTAGCCTGATAAGTTAGCCATAATGGCTTCTGAAATGCTTTTTTTGCAATCCAGCAAACTTTGTTGATATTGTGATGCTTGATCTGATTTGCATTAAAGGGCTGTTAATCTTTGTGCCCAAGTATTGATGAACCTGTTGGGCAGCGTTGTTGATCTGTATTGCGACAGTTACTGAAATATGTTTCTGAATATACTGTGTGTGTGTGTGTGTGTGTGTGTATATATATATATATATATATATATATATATGTATATTTATTATATTATATTTATATAGATACCCTTTGCTGACTATTTTAAACTGTCAATTTACTGTTATTGCTATACAACACTATTGTATATCTATTTACAGGAGTTAAAGCAAGAAACCATTTGTTAACCTGAAATGCTGCCCTCAGGAAATGTAAACGATTTAATAAACGTAAAATCGCATCATGCGTTAATGTTATAGGTTTGGTGTGTTTTGTCTTATTTTGGTAATCTGTTTTGTATTTTTGCCCTGTTTCCTGTTTTATTCTGACGGTCTTGTTTTCCGTCTTTATTGTTTTATTCCTGTGTTTTCCCACCCTTGTGATTGCTCTTATGTGTTTCACCTGTTTCCCAGCCTTGTGCCACCTGTCTTGTGTTTCCTCGTTAGCCTGTGTATTTAGTCTTGGTGTTCCCCTTGTGTCAGATCATTGTGTGTTTTTGTGTTTGGTCGTGCCTGTCGTGTCTCCCAATGTCCGTTCGTGTCTGGTTCTTTGCTCCCTGGATTTCCTTTGTTCTCAAGTTTCTGCTCTTGTTTTTTGGATTCCCTGTTTTTGTTTTCGACACTCTGGATTAGTTTTTTTGCCTGCCGCTTTCAGGACTCCCTTTGTTAATTTGTACTTTGTTTTAATGGACTAATAAATCTTCCACCTCAAACTTTCTCCTGCCTGCCTCCTCTCTGCCTTTGGGTCCTCAACTTCCCTGAACCTTCACAGTTAAAACCTTAAGCCCTTTTTTATTTAGCTCACTGAATAACTTTAAAACTTTGACAAGTCTTTAGAGTATTTGTTGACCATTAATTATCTAAATACATAAATGTTCCTCCCTCTCTCTCCTCCCCTTCACACTCTCTGTTCATCCCTCCCTCTCTCTCTCCTCCCCCTCTCCCTCTCTCTTTCCCTCCTCTCTCTCTCTCCCTCCCCCTCTCTCTCCTCCCTCCCTCTCTTTCTCTCTCTCCTCCCCCCTCCTTCCCTCTCTCTCCTTCTCTCTCCTCCCCCTCCTTCTCTCTCTCTCCTCCCCCGTCCCTCCCTCTGTTTCTCTTCCTCTCTATCTCTTTCTCTTCCCCCCTCCCTCTCTCTCTCCACCCCCCCTCCCTCCCTCTCTTTCTCTTCTTCTCTATATCTTTCTCTCTCCCTCCCTCTCTCTCCTTCCCCTCCCTCTCTCTCTCCCCCCTCTCTTTCTCTTCCTATGTCTCTTTTTCCTCCCTCCCTCTTTCTCTCTCTCCTCCCCCTCCCTCTCTTTCTCTTCCTCTCTCTATCTCTCTCTCCTCCCCTCTCTCACTCTCGCTGTAACGCTAAAGACAGGCACACAAATACTTGCTGTTTTTATCAATGAAGTCTGGCAGCTTTGAACAGAGCAGAGATAACGGTTCCACGTTTAAAGGGTCTTTCTGTCAGCAAGTGCTGAACATATTCTAAATATAGCACAACTTAATAGGATACTTTAAACCAGCTCTGTTTCATGGCAGTGTGTGTGGACATGAACGGCTTCCCTCCATGGCACCAGCTTTGTTAGTCTAAAGTTGTTTTTTTTCTCAGACTAACATATTGTGCAAAGGAATTCAAATCATAGCTGTTGTTATTATAGCTGTTGCTGTTGGTGTGTTACATACAACTCTTTGAATAATAACAGTTTAAATGTTTAAAGCAGAGTCCTACCTGAGCTCCACAGCAGCAGCAGCAGCAGCAGCAGCAGGTGATCCATGTCCAGGTGAAGCATGTCTCTGCTGTCTGAGCCCATCTGATTCCCGTGTGTGTGTCCTAACTCTTATCTGTGTACAGGCAGAGGTGGAGCATCTGTAGTTTGACGCTGAAGTGCATTTCTGTGAAACTGATAACTTGAAAGGGATGTTGTGGTTTCTGTTTCCATGACAACCTAGGTGACTGAGATGTCCCCATGCTGTCAGTCTTCTTATCATTACTTCCGTTCATGGTGTGAACAGCAGCAGAGGGTCATTCACAGGAGCAAGGGCATAAAAAAAAGGGACATATAATGTGTGAACAGCAGCGTAGAGTCGTTCACACATAGGCGTAATTTTGCGAAACACACGGGATGTTTATGCAGAAAGTTTTGAACAATAGCTGACAGGAGATTAATTAATTAATAATATTATTATTTACATGAATCAAAACATTTTCACTTGATGCAGAAAAAGCATAAATTGTTGCAGAAGAATTCACCAGAATAAAGGAAATTGTTTTGATGTTAAAAATGTCCTGCACTGTGTGTGTGTGTGTGTGTGTGTGTGTGTGTGTGTGTGTGTGTGTGTGTGTGTGTGCGTGCGTCTCTGTGCGTGTGTGTGTGTGTGTGTGTGTGTGTGTGCATGTGTCTGTATGTGTGTGTGTGTGTGTGTGTGCGTGTGTGTGTTTGTGTGTGCCTGTGCATGTGTCTGTATGTGTGTGCGTGCGTCCGTGTGTGTGTGTGTGTTTGTGTGTGTGTGTCTGTCTGTGTGTGTATGTGTGTGCGTGTGTCTGTGTGTGTTTGTGTGTGTGTGTGTGCGTGTGTCTGTATATGTGTGTGTGTGTGTGTGTGTGTTAATTTGTGACATCAGCGGAAGTGGCCTTTGGTTTGTCAGTTGCTAACTGGTTGCTAAGCTGCAGCCGGAGACCGGGAGCTCGAGACTGTCAACAACAAGTGTTTACCGGCGGCGGAGACCGATTAGCTTCTCACGGTTTAACTAACAGCCATTCAGATGATTAACGGCAGCCGACGGACCAAGGTAAGCCGACCTACCGTTACCTGCCGCGACGTGTTTCTGTTCCGTTAACAACTAACGTTATTTTAGCGTTAATTAGCTAAAACTGCTAACTAGCTAGCTTCTCAGCGGGTCACATTAGGGGATACAGCTACCTACGGTAACGTTAACGAAAGTTAAGTTTAGGGAAAAAAAGATCGTGTTTGGATTCAAATACTCCTGATGAACGAACACGCTTTTCTAGGGTGAAATTATTAAACATGATATTGTTATTAAATAAAATAACAGTGTTATATTAGCCTAGATTTTGCTAGATTTAGCATAAGTCTGCATAACTTCCGGCCGTAGCTGTATCCCTTTTAGCCACAACCCGTAACATTAGCTAACAACACTAGCTAGCTAACGTTAGCTGGGGTTCGTAAACAGTGAGTTTGTCACCTCGCCTTTAGCTAACATATATGTAGGTCTACGTGCAGTTAAGTGTCCCAAATTATCCATACCATGTCCTTAATTAATTATGAACCTAACCCTAACCTGTCTCAAATAAGACCCTCGTCATATGGGACAATTACTTTTTGGAAAATAATGTGGGACACTAAACTGCACGTAAGCCATATATGTATTTATTTATGTATTTATAGAAGGTAGATAGTTAATATAACTTAGTGAAGTCACTCAGCTACTCTTCTAACCGTGAAATGACCTGGGGCTTCACCTACAAATTATTTTAATTATCAACGTCTGCAAGAGTTAGCAGTATGATACAGTTTTTTTAAAGAGATTTTTAGGAAATAGAGGACATGGGAACACACCTTAAACACACACAGACACACACACACACACACACACACACACACACACACACACACACACACACAGAGACACACACACAGACAGAGAGACACACACACACACACACTCTGACACACAGACATACATACACACACACACACACTCTGACACACACACAGACACGCAAAGACGCACAGAGACACACACACACTCTGACAAACAAACAGACAGACACGCAAAGACACACACACAGACATACACACACAGACACGCAAAGACACACACACACACACACACACACACACACACACACACACACACACATACATATAAACACAGACACACACGCACATACACACACATAAACTCACACACAAACACAGACACACAGACAGAGACACAAACACAGACACACACACACACATACACACAACACACGCACGCACATACACAGCACGCACGCACGCACACACACACACACACACATAAACGCACACAGACATACACACAAAGACACACACAGACAGACACACAGACTGGGATGGGAGGCAGGGTGACTGAAACTGACCAGGAAAGCGACACACACTCTAACACACAGACATACATACACACACACACGCACACACAGAGACACACACACAGACAGACAGACAAACACACAGACACACAGACAGGTATGGGAGGCAGGGCGACTGAAACTGACCAGGAAAGCAGTTGACTCTTATAAAAAGGTGAGAGCAGTGAGTTTTGAGCTGAGTTGGAGAATATTCCCAGTAGAGGCTCTGGGCCTTTTTTTTCCCCAGAGATGGTGAAAATGTAAGGATCAAAGCCTCTGTGATCCCTCTGCTGCGTTCCCTGTTTTCGGTGTGTGCCAAACAGGTCTGCCTCAGCAGGCCCCGTCCTTAATCTGACCAGGACAGTAGCCAGGATTACCCCGAGGCAGTCTGGCTCAGAGGAGAGCATTCTTCCCCAGCCCTGTGGGGTCAAGCCCAGTGGCAAGTGTTTGGTTGTTTTTTGACGAGGATAATGTCTTAAAAATAAGTCACAGAGTGATGGCAGCATTAATGTAGAGCCCAATAGTTTCTGT
>CM046787.1:45324457-45329457 GCA_025617405.1 Perca schrenkii
CAGGTTTTTATTTAAAATGTCCTGGTAGTTCAAAGCATTCATGATGCCATGCACCCTAACAAGGTTCCCAGGGCCTTTGGAAGAGAAACAGCCCCAAAGCATCACAGATCCTCCACCATACTTCACGGTGGTGAAGGTGCTTTTCGGCATACTCATCTTTTGTTTTACGCCAGACCCACTTAGAGTGTTTGTTGCCAAAAAGCTCAATCTTAGTCTCATCTGACCAAAGCACACGATCCCAGTTGAAGTCCCAGTGCCGCTTAGCAAACTCCAGACGTTTACGTTTGTGAGTGTTAGTGAGAAAAGGCTTTTTCCTTGCATGCCTCCCAAACAGCTTGTTGGCATGTAGAGAGCGTCTGATGTTTTTTTTTGAGACTTCGTGACCCCAAGATGCCACTCTTTGATTCAATTCTGTGACAGTGAGTTTAGGACTTTTTTTTACTTCTCTTACCATCCTCCTCACTGTGTGTTGTGGCAAGATAAACTTGGGACCTCTTCCAGCCTAGTTTGTCACTGTTCCAGTTGTTTTAAACTTCTTAATGATTCCTCTGACTGTAGATACGGGCAAGTTAAGGCCAGTGGCTATTTTCTTGTAGCCATTGCCTGACTTATGAAGGTCGACACACATCTGCCTTACTTGAATTGTGTGTTCTCTTGTCTTTGCCATGTTGACAAATGGGTAAGAGAATTAGGACTCTGTGTCACGTCATATTTATACCCCAGGGAAACAGGAAGTCATGAATTACTATTTAAAAGTTCCTAGATACCCTGACCAACTTTAGCAACTACAGAAAAATCTATTACATTTTTCAGCGGAATTGTTAGGGGTGCCAATAATTGTGGGACACATGATTTCAAGTTTTCTTTTTTCTAAATGCGATACCACCAAAGTAATGTACTTAAATAAAAGGTTGGATTTTTTCTCTTTTTTTTGCATTTGAGTTCTATGTTGTTTAAAAAAAAAGGAGAATTTTTTAGAAGTCCATGAACCCATCCTAAACAGGGGTGCCAATAATTGTGGAGGGCACTGTAGATATATATATATATATATATATATATATATATATATATATATATATATATATATATATATATGTATATATACAGTACAGGCCAAAAAGTTTGGACACACCTTCTCATGCAATGTGTTTCTTTATTTTCATGACTATTTACATTGTAGATTCTCACTGAAGGCATCAAAACTATGAATGAACACATATGGAATTATGTACTTAACAAAAAAAGTGTGAAATAACTGAAAACATGTCTTATATTTTAGATTCTTCTAAGTAGCCACCCTTTGCTTTTTTTTTGATAACTCTGCAAACCCTTGGTGTTCTCTCAATGAGCTTCATGAGGTAGTCACCTGAAATGGTTTTACCTTCACAGGTGTGCTTTGTCAGGGTTCATTAGTGGAATTATTTCCCTTATTAATAAAAAAGCAAAGGGTGGCTACTTTGAAGAATCTAAAATAGACATGTTTTCAGTTATTTCACACTTTTTTGTTAAGTACATAATTCCATATGTGTTCATTCATAGTTTTGATGCCTTCAGTGAGAATCTACAATGTAAATAGTCATGAAAATAAAAAGGAAATGCATTGAATGAGAAGGTGTGTCCAAACTTTTGGCCTGTACTGTACATTTGCTAATAATTAGTTGGATTCATGTTAAGACATTTTAATTTTTGAAAAAAACTTCATTAATTTTGCCTGATGACCGTATAGTGCTGAAACATTGCCTACTATTAAATTTAGTTTTTTGCAAGTCAGTGTGCAGAAGTTTCTTCGCAACTTTTGACTAACTTATCCATGTCCAACGCACCTGTCTCACGGTATAGATGTGCAAAGTATTTTTCTGTACTGAAAAAGTTTCAAAAAAATTTACATTAACTTGGTGCCCCCCCCTGCAGTATCCCCCTATTGAAGATCAGCACTACAGCACCAAATGTGGATTAATCCACCGCTGAAAATAGTCCCCAGCAAAGTGAGAGAGAGAGACAGAGAGAGAGAGAGAGACAGATGGAGACAGAGAGAGAGGGGGAGAGAAGTTGTGGTCTGACCTCAGATCAGTTTTCTGTCTAACTGAGCTATACTGTTAGTTTGATATGGTCTGAGTTGTGTCCCGTCTGTCTCTCAGCTGTGGGACCTGACTCAGGGGAAGACCATCACCGAGTTTAAATCTCACACAGCAGCCGTCAACGTGGTCCAGTTCCACCCCAACGAGTACCTGCTGGCTTCAGGCAGCTCCGACAGGTAACGCAAACCTCCACTCTGGTCTCACATCTTCATCAAACTGTGTTTACCTCTTCCTCCAACATCACTCCACGGAGGAGAGGAGGAGGGAGAGAGAAGAGGAGGGAGAGAGGAAGAGGGAGAGAGAGGAGGAGGGAGAGAGAGAAAGGAGGAAGGAGAAAGGGACCCTGTCCCCTCAATGATAATTGTGACTGTGCTGTTTATGGATGGCAGGGCTCTACCTGATCAGATCATTCTGAATTGAATCAGATTTGGCTGTTCAATACGAAGATTCAGCTATTCCTTCACAATCAGAAAAATTCCATTGTTAGTAGTGTGTTTCAGTGATGATTTTGGACAACATTAACAGTCAAATAGTATAGGGGTATAGTGGTGGGGGTTATAACCCCCTCCAATAATCAAATCTGGGCTTTTTCCAAAGTTTTTGTTCCTTTTCAATGTTTTTGCAGAGTTTTTTGTCGCCTTTTTCCAGTTTTTTTGGGACACTTTGGTCAACGTTTTTGTCACCTTTTCCCCGTTTGTTTTTGGGTCATTTTTGTCAAAATTTTTGTCGCCTTTTTCGTGGTTTTTTTGGGACACTGTTGTCAATACTATTGTCTCCTTTTTCCATTTTTTTTGTCTCCTTTTGTGGTTGTTTTTTGGACAATTTATTTTGGCTCTTTATAAATCCATGCAGATATGTCCCAGGGCCAGGGAGCAGCCCTCGACTGATTCTGGGTTTCTTTGAGGCAGATATAGTGTATTAAGTGTATTAAGTAAGGGATAATGTAGAGCGAGGCGGTTGTTATAGCGAATACAAGCCTGACAGGTCTTGAATCAGCCTGAAGGGGTTGTATTCGCTATAACAACCGCCTCGCTCTACATTATCCCGCTTATTACATGGCTACTTACCAAATAAATCAATAATTTGACTAATAACTTGACAAAATATTGATTTAAATGTGAGTTTATTGATTTAAATACGATTGTATTGCTTCCACTAGAGAAAATAGTCCGTTCCGTCTCTACGGTTGGAATCCTGCGTCCATAGCAATGTAAAAACTCTGTAATGCAATCCTTCGTCTATTAGCTACTCAACACCACCTTACGGGCTGTGGTAGTAGCCGTATATTTTATGGGGTGTTGCCGTGGTGGACAAATGACCCAGCTGCTGTTTTAATCACTGCAGGAATTGACACAACATTAGCTGAAGCGTTGTAGTGAGCTAGCGGGCTATCGGCTTCTCTAATTTACAGTAAACTGAACATTTATGTTGACGGTGAAGTGAGACACGGTGAATGGCTTCTTTGGGAATGTTTATGTGGACGTTTATGTCCTCATTCATCTCGTTTCCTTTTTGCAGAGCCGCTGCATGTTGACACACCTAAACAAGTTGCAATGTAAGCTAACTAATTAGCGTTGTTGTCCCTACGGCTGTTACTGCGTAGCTAGCGATCATAGACGGTTTAGAAAGATACTAGCGATAGACGCTCATCAGATCTGCTGTCATTGCTTGAATTGGAGGACAGAAGTTGCTCCAAGTTTCCCCACTTTTTGCCACAGCTGATAGGCTAAATTATCCGGTCTTCTTTCAGCGGATTGATTGATAACTGTCCTCCAGAGTGAACAGAACTGCGTCCATGGCAATGCTCTGCTTTTGTATGGCAACGGTGTGTTATCCTTAGCAGCGGTCTGTTATCAAGAAAATAACAGACCGCATTCTACATTAGAATTCAAGCAAGCCATGTAATAAGCTTTATTATTCCAACCTGATGTTTACCTTTGTGATGGTGACAGTGTGTCTGTGTTTAAAGTGAATTGAATCTCCTCCTCTCTGTCTGCAGGACTGTCAAGCTGTGGGATCTGGAGAAGTTTACGATGATCGGCTCGTTGGAGGGAGACACCACTCCAGTGAGGTGAGCTGCAGCTTGGACAACACGTTGCAACAAGGGCGTAGCTTTGGATTTTACATGGGGGGGGCATATGAATGTCTGGGGATCGTCCCCCAAGTCCTTATGACCTCATAAGGAGAAGATTCCTGATTGGTGCATCTGAGCTTTCATTTTCTCAAAGGCAGAACAGGATACCCAGGGCTCGGTTTACACCTATCACCATTTCTAGCCACTGGGGGACCATAGGCAGGCTGGGGGGGGAACTCATATTAATGTTACATAATGTGACATTTTCATGCCATGGGACCTTTTTAAAGTAAAAGTCTTCTGTCTTTTATTCAGGGAGACTGCATTTGTTCTAAACATTGAGGAGGGGTGTGTCCCTTTCATCTCCACCTTATTAATGTGACCCCTGTTTGTTGGTTTGCAGGTGTGTATTTTTCAGCTCGGACGGCAGCTGTCTGTACAGCGGCTCCACAGACTCTCTGCGGATCTTCGGCTGGGAGCCCGACCGCTGCTTCGATGTGGTGCCGGTGGGCTGGGGGAAAGTCTCCGACTTGGCAATCTGCAACCAACAGCTGGTGGGTAGCTGCTGTTAATTATACTGTCAACGGACCTTCTTCACAGCAGACATGTTGACTTGTCATAGTAGGAAAAGCACAGCTGAGATTGATCACCTTAACGATGGCTCA
Organism: Perca schrenkii; assembly: GCA_025617405.1. Classification (NCBI taxonomy): domain Eukaryota; kingdom Metazoa; phylum Chordata; class Actinopteri; order Perciformes; family Percidae; genus Perca; species Perca schrenkii. The sequence continues at coordinate 45,329,275 of CM046787.1, forward strand.
GTTCCATCAAGTGTCCCAGTAAGATATTTCAGTGAGTCAGCATGCACAATACCAGGACCTCTCCTAAGTGGAATGCAGCCATCATTAATGGTTTAATACCAGGGTCTCTCCTAAGTGGAATGCAGCCATCATTAATGGTTTAATACCAGTGCCTCTCCTAAGTGGAATGCAGCCATCAGTAAT
>CM046787.1:45334457-45336957 GCA_025617405.1 Perca schrenkii
CAGTGATTTTAAAAGGATTTCTCCAAATAGCCAAACTTTACCTGTGGAGTAGAAACTTCGCGACTGAGGCATCAGTGGGAAGCCCAACCTGTGCTTTTAGCGCACGCCAGCGTGTGAAAGTATTCTCCCAAAAACACTCTTGTCTTGAGAACGCCGAGCTTCCATGAACGGCTGAAACCGTAGCTCACCACACATATACACCTGAAAGTGCTCATGCGCAGAAAGCGAAAACTACCTAGGGATGAGCACGTACGACGGCCTTACGTATACATATCACCAGACTGATTGACAACTAGGAGGACCAATTATTTTGATGATCCACCCGGAAAAAGAAAATCCTACTCAATACCTTTAACTGCAGTTAAATAGACACTCAAATCAGATTTGCCGACTTTGAGACTTAGAAATTTCTTCATATTTAGGCAGAAACGTTGTAAAAAAAATAAATAAAAAAAGATAATTGTTGGCGCCCAGATAGCTCAGTTGGTAGAGCGGGCGGCCATGTGTAGAGGTTTGCACCTCGACGCAGCGGACCCGGGTTCGATTCCGGCCTGTGGCCCTTTGCTGCATGTCATTCCCACTCTCTCTCCCCTTTCACTTCTTCAGCTGTCCTGTCATTAAAGGCCTAAAATGCCCCAAAAAATAATCTTTAAAAAAAAAAAAAAAAAGATAATTGTTTTTGCTTGATTTGCTAAATTCTATGATGGCTAAGGAACATTTTTGCTGACTTTTGTAGGGCTTTATGTCGACAAATGCAACAAAAAGCATAACATTTTTTTTAAAAAAAGGCGACAATTTAAATAAAAAAAGGTGACAAACATCTGAGAAAGCCCTAAAGAAGTCAGGAAAAAAACATACAAAAATGACTACAGCGATGTCAAAAAAGTGACATGCTGTAATACAGTCAAAATTATTTTACTTTTTCAATGAAACAAAAGCAAGTCAATAACCTCTTCATGTCTGGCCCTCGGTGGGATTCTCTTTTTCCAGCGTGGCCCTCTGGGAAAATGAGTTTGACACCCCTGATTTACATTGTAGATTCTCACTGAAGGCATCAAAACTATGAATGAACACATATGGAATTATGTACTTAACAAAAAAGTGTGAAATAACTGAAAACATGTCTTATATTTTAGATTCTTCAAAGTAGCCACCCTTTGCTTTATTATTAATAAGGGAAATAATTCCACTAATGAACCCTGACAAAGCACACCTGTGAAGGTAAAACCATTTCAGGTGACTACCTCATGAAGCTCATTGAGAGAACACCAAGGGTTTGCAGAGTTATCAAAAAAAAGCAAAGGGTGGCTACTTTGAAGAATCTAAAATATAAGACATGTTTTCAGTTATTTCACACTTTTTTGTTAAGTACATAATTCCATATGTGTTCATTCATAGTTTTGATGCCTTCAGTGAGAATCTACAATGTAAATAGTCATGAAAATAAAAAGGAAACGCATTGAATGAGAAGGTGTGTCCAAACTTTTGGCCTGGACTGTACTTACCGGAAATGACGAGCGGTCCGATCGGCTCGCCGCCTTTGAAAATCTGACGAAAGTCTTTTAAACTGACCTTTTGTTGTTGATCTGAAATGAAGACAGATTCAGCAACTGCACGGTCTATTTCTCTCTGTTTTCAGAAACACGTTTCGGTGAAGATCGTATTCTGAACGAGCCGCCCATGATGCTCTGTTGTGAAATCCGGGAGAAGCCAGACTCACGTGACGTGTTCGTCCAATCAGCTGCCGGTTGACATCCCTGGTCCCTCCCCCTTTCCGCTGCGTAGTCAAGGTGGCGCCCGTTTAGTGCGAGTACAGACATGAAAATCACTCACCTTTCTGCGAAATTCGCCGTTTTGAAACCAAAATAGGTGATCTACGTGAATCGTGTAGATTCAATGAGAAAATGTTTGCCTGGTGCCCGATTTCTGGGCTTATGACTATTTTAGAAAAATAAATAAATTAAAAAGTCCACATGGGATTTTTTTTGATGCGTTGGATTTAGGATTTAACCATACTGTCTATGGATTTAACCAATCATCAAACTTCCAACCAAACACTGAAACGATAAAACTGTCTGTTTGGAGTCAGCATGGCAGGTATTTAAACATAACGGCCTTGTCCCAGAGTTTAGACGGCTAGCTATATGAACAGATAAACAATGCCACGTTTTTTAATAAATGTAAATAAAGCAGCTAATATCAACATGGACAAAATCATGAATGCACTAATTCTCTTTTTTGATGATGACCTGGCCAAAGTAGTAAAGTTTAGTTTTCCCAATGATTCATTGTAGGATTATGATATTATTGCAATTATGTAAACACACATTGACTCTTTATTTAATATATGGTTGGAAGAAGTAAAAATTGATCCAAAACTTTTTAGTCTATAAAAATTATGACTATATACTATTATTGTGTAATGTCAGAAGGACTTTAACTGTTTTGCCAGTCAAATTAACTTTAATGAGTGCATATTGAAATATTACACTGTTGGTTG
>CM046787.1:45341957-45346957 GCA_025617405.1 Perca schrenkii
AATTCTCAGGATGTTGTGCTTTCTGTGCTGTCATGTGTGTCCTTTTTGTCATTTGTGCTTTTGTGTCCTTGTGTCTCAGGACGCTGTGCTGATCTCACTTTTATGTTGATTTTATTTTATTTTTATTTTATTTTACTTTATTTGACTGTATTTAACTTGAGAATGTTTTTATGTTACATATTGTCTGTGTTGTGAAGCAACGGATGTGGCACTGTGCCCAAGACAAATTTCCCCTCGGGGACAATAAAGTGTATTCTATTCTATTGGTTGACAGGTCCTAAAGCATCCCCTGCTTTATCGTCTATTTTAAAATAAATGGGAGCATAGTTCACTAAATGAACATCACGCTGTGTTGAAGAAGACTTGAAATTAGCGATTGAGACCATAAACTCATTATGAAAATGTTCGCTGAGGTAATAAATCTAGGGCTGTGCTCGATTGAAGAAATTCTTAGTCGACTAACACTCATTCAACTGTACCGACTAATGGATTAAGTTGATTTAATCGACAGATCTGTAAATCTGAGTTTCTCCACAAAGAGTCCCGCTAAAAGCACCACTTTAATTCTTGTGTTTACCAGAGATGTGCTCGTACGTTTCTAGTTTAGTTGACTAATCGGTTCTTTTGGTCTTAGTCAGCTTAGATTTCTGTAGTCATGTTAGCCACCCTTTGCTTTTTTTGATAACTCTGCAAACCCTTGGTGTTCTCTCAATGAGCTTCATGAGGTAGTCACCTGAAATGGGTTTACCTTCACAGGTGTGCTTTGTCAGGGTTCATTAGTGGAAGTATTTCCCTTATTAATAAAAAAAGCAAAGGGTGGCTACTTTGAGGAATCTAAAATATAAGACATGTTTTCAGTTATTTCACACTTTTTTGTTAAGTACATAATTCCATATGTGTTCATTCATAGTTTTGATGCCTTCAGTGAGAATCTACAATGTAAATAGTCATGAAAATAAAAAGGAAATGCATTGAATGAGAAGGTGTGTCCAAACTTTTGGCCTGTACTGTATATCAATTAGTTGATTTAATCGACAGATCTGTAAATCTGAGTTTCTCCACTAAGAGTCGTGCTAAAAGCACCACTTTAATTCTTGTGTTTACCAGAGATGTGCTCGTATGTTTCTTGGAAATAAGTCATTCAGCATGAAAACAGCATCAAACATGACTAATGGACTAAAGAGATCCAAGTTGACTAAGACCAAAACGACTAATTAGTCGACTAATCCACTAAGGGGGAGCAGCCCTAAATAAATCAGGAGAGACTTTTCTTCTTGAGGAAGATGAAATCATTCAGCGTGTGCAGGACTCTAATGACTTTGTTCTACCAGTGTTTTATTGAATCAGTCTTGACATTTTGTATTGTGGTGTGGTACAGTGGTCTTCCAATGATCAGCAAGCTGGTAAACGTAGCGTCTAAGGTGGTTGGGGTACAGCTATCACAGCTACAACATATATATGATAGACGGCTCAGGGGTAAGGCTAACCAAAGTCTAAACTGCCCCGATCACCCAATCTCTGGGGAGTTTAATCTGCTCCCCTCAGTTCACCGTTTTAGGCTGACTGTGTTAAGAACTAAACGTGCCAGGGACTCTTTTATTCCTTTGGCTATTAGGAACCTGAATTCACTTGATTGACATCTCTTGAAAATTTTAAACAGTATGTGATTATTTATTTATTTATTCCTGTCCATGTTCACAGATTTACCTGTATGATGTCCAATTGGATTCTGTCATTGGTTTTGGGGGAATGAGTGTCTCCATTGATATGTTGATGTGTGTCCTGTGTTGTGTTTATAATGTTGTTGGCATCTGGTGGTGGTTTGTGTGTTTTAGACATGCTGCTGCACACTAAATTTCCTTTTCTACGGATAAAAACAGTGGAACTTGAACTTGAAGAAGGCTCATTTTCTCATAGACTTCTCTAGAAACAATCTTCTTTTTGGAGCTGGTGGAGTCTCCACCCTGCTGGAAGTTAGAGAGAACGCAGAAAGTAACGTTTGCTGTCTCTCTGCAGAGCGCTCTGGACACTGCTGTCTCCATGAATGACCTGTCGATCGTCGTGGACATCCTCAACATCATCAACCTTCAACCGTGAGTCAAGTCGATTTGATTATTTTATATAAAATGTTTATTTTTGTATAGTAGGGGATAGTGCTGCACGATTATGGCCAAAATGATAATCACGATTATTTTGATCAATATTGAGATCACGATTAATTATCACGATTATTTGTTGATTTAACCAAAACTTTATTGTCACATAGGCCAATTATAACTGCTTTTAAATCCATATTGTGCTATATTCCTCCTTTATTGAAGGATACTGTGAAATGAGTTTGCCATTTCAGCTGTTGTGCGACTGCTTTTCATACATGCAGGTTTGCCGTAAGGTATCTACCTGACGAAATAGCAACGCGGATTTCTGTGGCTCATTACACTGCTACTTACATGTCTGCGTTGCGCTCTGATGCTACGAAACCCACGTTAGAGGCAACATAAACATTGCTGCATGTCACGCTAGTAAACACTAATAACACGTTACACAGCAGGTAGCGTTAGCCTACCGTTAGCTACAGTAAACACTAATAACACGTTACACAGCAGGTAACGTTATCCTACCATTAGCCACAGTAAACACTAATAACACGTTACACAGCAGGTAACATTAGCCTACCGTTAGCTACAGTAAACACTAATAACACGTTACACAGCAGGTAACATTAGCCTACCGTTAGCTACAGTAAACACTAATAACACGTTACACAGCAGGTAACATTAGCCTACCGTTAGCTACAGTAAACACTAATAACACGTTACACAGCAGGTAACATTAGCCTACCGTTAGCTACAGTAAACACTAATAACACGTTACACAGCAGGTAACATTAGCCTACCGTTAGCTACAGTAAACACTAATAACACGTTACACAGCAGGTAACATTAGCCTACCGTTAGCTACAGTAAACACTAATAACACGTTACACAGCAGGTAACATTAGCCTACCGTTAGCTACAGTAAACACTAATAACACGTTACACAGCAGGTAGCGTTACCCTACCGTTAGCTACAGTAAACACTAATAACACGTTACACAGCAGGTAGCGTTAGCCTACCGTTAGCTACAGTAAACACTAATAACACGTTACACAGCAGGTAGCGTTAGCCTACCGTTAGCTACAGTAAACACTAATAACACGTTACACAGCAGGTAGCGTTAGCCTACCGTTAGCTACAGTAAACAATAATAACACGTTACACAGCAGGTAGCGTTAGCCTACCGTTAGCCACAGTAAACACTAATAACACGTTACACAGCAGGTAACGTTAGCCTACTGTTAGCCACAGTAAACACTAATAACACGTTACACAGCAGGTAACGTTAGCCTACTGTTAGCCACAGTAATAACTGGATTAAACACAGCTAAAATGCTGACAGATAAACGGTGTAGTGTGACTGTATTTCCAACAGCGGGACGTCAAACAGTCTGCTGCTAAAGCTACGAGCTAACAGACACAAACTAGCACTATGGTCACTGCTGTTGTCTGAAAACCAAAACAGACGGGACATAATGTTGCGTTTACTGGTAAACTGGCAAACATCGTGACCGACTGCTACCTGTTGTGGAGTTTTCCTCCCGTTACTCTGTCCTCTGTGACTGTCTACATCTAGAAACTAAGCTGCGCGGTGCAGGGAACAACTCTGATTGGCTCACGGAGGCACGTGATCACACAGTGGTTTATGGAGCGCTAGATTGGCTTTGCAAAAACTTTGATAATGAGCGTTCTATGACGCATTTTAAATATCGCTCGATCACGCAAATTTGATCGTGGGAAGCCAAAATCGTGATCGTGATTAAAATTTGATTAATTGTGCAGCCCTAGTAGGGGAGAGTGGGGACAGTTGCAACGTGTGGCAGTTGCAACATTGCTGATTTCTCCAATCAGGAATGAGCTAGAGTCATAAAACTCCTACTGCACATGCTCAGTAGGCCCCTCCATCTTTCTGGAAGTTAACAGCCACATGCCATCGTTCCTTATGGGAGAACTGAAATTCAAGGTGAAAAAGTAACTTTTTTTAAGACCAGATTGTTTGTCATACGGTCTAAACTGTTTAAGTATTGATTTTTATCGTTATATATTTTGAATGTGCAGTTTCTTAGCTCTTAACAGACTGTCCCCCTATGCAACTGTCCACACATGGTGTTGCAACTGCAGACCTGCCAACCTGTACGCATTTTGACATGGTGATACGATTTATCACTTTAAACTACGCGAAAATCAGGTGACTGCTTCTGAGTTCACTCGTTGACGCGCAGTAGCCGTCTCAGTCTAACTCTTGATGATAGTAGGCAGCAAAACTTATTATGGCTAAAACAGCGTAGCAGCCACGAGCATGCTGGAAAACAAAACTAAAGAAGAAGAGATCGACCAGATGAGTCACACCGTCGGGTCTCTTCCTCTAAAGTCAAGCGGGGAGATCGGCTAGATAAAACCAAAGCATCAAATGCATCAAGTGTTATTCATTCCTGTTTAGTTTGGTCGGTTTCCCCGAGGGAGGACGGTGCTTGCAAAGGTAAACGGATTTGATGTACAAAGGTGAAATTGTGAAATTAATTTATTTACGTAGCCTACCTGTCAACTTTATTTATTTATATTAATAAAGCCTTGCATTTATAAAGTCTTGGATTTCGTTACAAAGATCTTATATATGTTTTGCCTTTCCTATGATTAAGTTCATACGGTAACAAAATTAACTGTTAATGTAGGCTAATTTAGAAACTGACCGGAGCCCGTCGCTGGACGCACCGGAGGACCGAGACACAAAGTAAACCCGCCTCTCTGACCGGTACCGGGGGGTTAGCGGTTAGCGGAGGATGTGCGGAATGTGTCGGTGTCTGTCGGACTTTGGCTGGCCGCTCGGCGCCTTCAGACGAAGCTCAAGCTAACAGGCTAACGGCTTATTAGCTAGCCAAAACACCGAGCGGTAACATCTGCAA
>CM046787.1:45351957-45354457 GCA_025617405.1 Perca schrenkii
ATATAGAAACATAAGATAAAAAAGCTGAGAAGAGAGCAGAGATAAATGCTTTAGTTCGGTATAAAATGTTCAGAGATTAAAGTGCGTCTGTGTGTCTGTGTGTGTGTGTGTGTGTGTGTCTCTGTGTGTGTGTGTGTGTGTGTGTGTGTGTGTGTGTGTGTGTGTGTGTGTGTGTGTGTGTGTGTGTGTGTGTGTGTGTGTGTGTGTGTGTGTGTGTGTGTGTGTGTGTCTGTGTGTGTCTGTGTGTGTGTGTCTGTCTCTGTGTGTGTGTGTGTGTGTGTGTGTGTGTCTGTGTGTGTGTGTGTGTGTGTCTGTGTGTGTGTGTGTGTCTGTGTGTGTGTGTGTGTGTGTGTCTCTGTCTGTGTGTGTGTGTGTGTGTGTGTGTGTGTCTCTCTGTGTGTGTGTGTGTGTGTGTGTGTCTCTCTCTGTGTGTGTGTGTGTGTGTGTGTCTCTGTGTGTGTGTGTGTGTGTGTGTGTGTGTCTCTGTCTGTGTGTGTGTGTGTGTGTGTGTGTGTCTGTGTGTGTGTGTGTGTGTGTGTGTCTGTGTGTGTGTCTGTGTGTCTGTGTGTCTGTGTGTGTCTGTTTCTGTGTGTGTGTGTGTCTCTCTGTGTGTGTGTGTGTGTGTGTGTCTGTTTCTGTGTGTGTGTGTGTGTGTCTCTCTCTGTGTGTGTGTGTGTGTGTGTGTGTGTGTGTGTGTGTGTGTGTGTGTGTGTGTGTGTGTGTGTGTGTGTGTGTGTGTGTGTGTGTGTGTGTGTGTGTGTGTGTGTGTGTGTGTGTGTGTGTTTCTGTGTGTGTGTGTGTGTGTGTGTGTGTCTCTCTGTGTGTGTGTGTGTGTGTGTGTGTCTGTGTGTCTGTTTCTGTGTGTGTGTGTGTGTGTGTCTCTCTGTGTGTGTGTGTGTGTGTGTGTGTGTGTGTCTGTGTGTCTGTTTCTGTGTGTGTGTGTGTGTGTGTGTGTGTGTCTCTCTCTGTGTGTGTGTGTGTGTGTGTGTGTGTGTGTGTAGCTACATCCAGACTGGCTGTACGTCTCTGAAGCTGATCATGAAACATTTCTGGATGCTGATCTCAGACACGCTGAAGGCAGCGCCGTCCGTCGGGGTCGACATCACGCGGGAGGAGAGGTGAGTCTAAACATCTGGGGGAGTGTGTGTGTGTGTCTGTGTGTGTGTGTGTGTGTGTGTGTGTGTGTGTGTGTGTGTGTGTGTGTGTGTGTGTGTGTGTGTGTGTGTGGTCCTTAATAACCAACGCTGGAAGAAGTATTCAGATCCTTTACTGCAGTAAAAGTATTAAAGTATCATCAGGAGAATGTCCTTAAAGTATTAAAACATTATAGAAAGTGTTAAGGATCCAAACAGTTCTCTCTTCTTTCTGTCTCTCTCTCTTTCTGTCTTTCCTTCTTTGTTTCTGTCTTTCCTTCTTTCTGTCTCTCTCATTTCTGTCTTTCCCTCTTTCCTTCTTTCTGTCTTTCCTTCTTTGTTTCTGTCTTTCCTTCTTTCCCTCTTTCCTTCTTTCTGTCTCTCTCCTTTCTGTCTTTCCCTCTTTCCTTCTTTCTGTCTTTCCTTCTTTGTTTCTGTCTTTCCTTCTTTCCCTCTTTCCTTCTTTCTTTCTCTCTTTCCTTCTTTCTTTCTTTCCTTCTTTTCTCTCTTTCCTTCTTTCTGTCTCTGTCTTTCCTTCTTTCTGTCTTTCTGTCCCTCTCCTTTCTGTCTTTCCCTTTTTCCTTCTTTCTGTCTTTCCTTCTTTGTTTCTGTCTTTCCTTCTTTCCCTCTTTCCTTCTTTCTTTCTCTCTTTCCTTCTTTCTTTCTCTCTTTCCTCCTTTCTTTCTTTCTGTCTCTGTCTTTCCTTCTTTCTTTCTTTCCTTCTTTCCCTCTTTCCTTTTTTTTCTTTCTCTCTCCTTTCTGTCTTTCCCTCTTTCCTTCTTTGTTTCTCTTTCCTTCTTTCCCTCTTTCCTTCTTTCTTTCTCTCTTTCCTTCTTTCTTTCTCTCTTTCCTCCTTTCTTTCTTTCTGTCTCTGTCTTTCCTTCTTTCTTTCTTTCCTTCTTTCCCTCTTTCCTTTTTTCTTTCTCTCTCCTTTCTGTCTTTCCCTCTTTCCTTCTTTGTTTCTCTTTCCTTCTTTCCCTCTTTCCTTCTTTCTTTCTCTCTTTCCTTCTTTCTTTCTCTCTTTCCTTCTTTCTTTCTTTCTGTCTCTGTCTTTCCTTCTTTCTTTCTTTCCTTCTTTCTCTCTTTCCTTCTTTCTGTCTCTGTCTTTCCTTCTTTCTGTCTTTCTGTCCCTCTCCTTTCTGTCTTTCCCTTTTTCCTTCTTTCTGTCTTTCCTTCTTTGTTTCTGTCTTTCCTTCTTTCCCTCTTTCCTTCTTTCTTTCTCTCTTTCCTTCTTTCTTTCTCTCTTTCCTCCTTTCTTTCTTTCTGTCTCTGTCTTTCCTTCTTTCTTTCTTTCCTTCTTTCCCTCTTTCCTTTTTTCTTTCTCTCTCCTTTCTGTCTTTCCCTCTTTCCTTCTTTGTTTCTCTTTC
>CM046787.1:45359457-45379457 GCA_025617405.1 Perca schrenkii
GTGAACATACGCATGTTTCCCCAGAATGTCAAAATGGCACAGAGTCTTCCCTCTCTGCAGGATCCAGTGTTTTTAAAGCCTCTGCTCACCTGAAACCTGCTCACCTGAGGACCCAGGTCAGATCAGCTGTTCTGGAGACTACCTGCAGAAACACATTCAGACCATCAGAGAGTTTTCTGATGTTCAAATATTTTCACTTTCCTGTTTTCTACTTTTTCTAGTTTTCTGACAATTGGGAGACTCTATTTTAAATGTACTGTTCTTACTGTTTATTTAAATAAAGTTGTACATGTAGGGATTAAAGAAGAGTCTCTTTTGTACCGGCAGCGTCACAAATATTTGTTATTGTTCAATTTAGGGATGTCCGGATTCTGATCACAGTATCGGATAAAGTCATTAAGTCAGTCTTTCTTAGTCCAGCGTTCTTTACAGAAAGGGATTACTCCAATTTCACCAGGAAACCACCACTTTCCCACAGCCCAATGGTCCCACAGCCCAATGGTCCCACAGCCCAATGGTTCCCACAGCCCTATGTTCCCACAGCCCTATGTTCCCACAGCCCAATGGTCCCACAGCCCTATGTTCCCACAGCCGTATGTTCCCACAGCCCTATGTTCCCACAGCCCTATGGTCCCACAGTCCTATGTTCCCACAGCCCTATGGTCCCACAGCCCTATGTTCCCACAGCCCTATGGTCCCACAGCCCTATGGTCCCACAGCCCTATGTTCCCACAGCCCTATGTTCCCACAGCCCTATGGTCCCACAGCCCTATGTTCCCACAGCCCTATGGTCCCACAGCCCTATGGTCCCACAGCCCTATGGTCCCACAGCCCTATGTTCCCACAGCCCTATGGTCCCACAGCCCTATGGTCCCACAGCCCTATGTTCCCACAGCCCAATGGTCCCACAGCCCTATGGTCCCACAGCCCTATGGTCCCTCAGATCTATGGTCCCACATTTCCTTTTTCATAAATTTGTATCAGATTTTATCCCCCTAACCCTAAACATTTTTGTGGGATAGGGCTTAAATTGAAGGGAAATGTGGGACCATAGGGCTGTGGGAACATAGTACTGTGGGACCATAGGACTGTGGGAACATAGGGCTGACCCCGACTCAATGACCTACATGCATAGATTCAACAACAACCAGCAGAAAGATTAACTGTAGTGAAGTCTCCTCTGAAGGACTCTCTGCTGGTGTTCACACCTCGAGAGGAAATACCGATAAGAACACTCTGACAGCTTTAATCTGAGAGGAACAGAAACCACAGTCCTATAACCTGGGATCTGTCAGCAGCTTCTTATCAAACCATCACTTTCATAGAAGTAAACGGCAGTTCACAGGGTTTAAATATCTTTAACGGAGCGATCAGCGACATAGAATCAGTATCTTTCTCCTACTTTAGTTCTGTTAAACGTCGTCATGAGAGGGGCGTGTTGTGGACCGGAGATACGTCCCGGCAAGGTGGCTGCAGCAGCCTACAACCAAGATGGCCACCAGCCTAGAACTACAACAACCAGGTCACCAGCACATGAAGACAGCTGTCAGCGATGGAGGAGGTGATGTTGTGAAATAAAACATGGAAACCTTTGAATGAAATAAATGTTATTTGCATTCTCTCTCCACTTCTCTTCTTGCTCCTTTGCCTCCTTCCCTGGTTTCTATCCATTGACCTCTGATCTACTTTCTGATCTCATCATCACCATTATTTAAATCACTTTAACCCTTGTGTTTGTCTTATCACTATACCCTGTTTTTGAAGACTTTCCAGATTTTTTCTCTTTAAAAATAAAAAGTCAGTAAAATTCGTAAAGTTATAGTATAGCCTGTCGAAAAAGTCATAGTATAGTATGTTGAAAAAGTGATAAAAAGTCATCGTATAGCAGCAGCAGAATACCTCGGATAATTTCTGATGCCAAAATAGATTTAATAATATTACAAAAACAGAATAAGGATAGCAAGTTTATTATTCATTTAAATATACTACAGGCATATATCAACAATTAATACAGTTATGTCAAGATCAATTTGTTAGTTTACAGCTCTGTTATTCAGACAGTAGACAAGACATGTTGACAGAAGTACAACAAACTAATAAAGACTTCAAATGATGGGAATTACAATCAAAATGTTGATGGATACCAGCGCATATTGGTATCAAAGGAAATGAAAGAGTAGATAAGGTTGCAAAGGAGGCCACAAAAATGACTTAATGATGTATATAATAAATAATGGATTTTGGTTAGTTGGTTTCAGCAAAACAGAAGTTAAGAGCATTATTAAAGAGGTTGAAGGAAAGGTGGCAAAAGCAATAGAGAGGTAGAGAGGAAAGGAGGATGGTTTTACAGAAGAAAAAGAAAGTGGGACAAATGAGACAATAGCATCACGGCGAAGGTTTGGATAGACGTGATTAAACAGCTCGTTGTTTAAGCCTTGTGTTATCTTTGGGTCAAATTTGACCCATTTTCTAAGTTTTTTATATCAGAAATATGGATTTCTTTCAGCCAAACTGCCCAAAAATAATTGTTTAAATGGTTTCAAAACAGTATTTGGACTAAACTTTGACATAAACCAGTCTGTGATTCTCTCAACACCCTCTGATCTTAACTATTAGTCATAATAATTCAGAATTTCTGTTGTTATAATGTCATGTCATGTAAATTAAGTTTATTGACCATGAGTTAAAAAAGGCGTTGAAAAAACTTTTTAAAAAATATCCAAAAAACCTAAACAAAAAAAACACAAAACACAAGAACATAAAGTTCATTTTAAATTTTGACCCAGAAGTTAATGGTCGACAGGAAGACAGCACATTGTTTAAAATAAGTCTGCATAATACAGGAACATGTGATCACTGTGGGCAAGAAGAGGCAATTCATTCTACAAGATAAAAGCAGCATACAGTGTTTTTTTATAGATAGGCTATTTTACAAAACTCTAAAATTGTTTTATCATTTTCAATATATTAGAAACATTATTATGATTGAGAAAATGGTTTTTTTTCATGTTGTGATCCCACTCCAGACCAGCTGATGACGATAATTCACTCAAACCTCTGTGAACTAATCGCCAATAGAGCTCAAAGAAGAAGTAGAACCAGCAGCAGGAAAAACTAATATAAAGGAATTAATGTTCCACTGGGGGAGGGTGAAGCCAAATCCATAATTAAATCTGAAAAAAATAGAAAAATTAATGGGAGGCAGAGTTTAATGTTAGACACTACCTTACTGCGCTGAGTTTAAACAGAAGGGAAGAAGTGGTCTGTATACCAGACTTAGATTAGGTCACACAGGACTGAATGCTACCTTACACATAGTAGGACATGGTCATGGATTATGTATGGAATGCCAAGACAAAGAAGATGTAGAACATGTACTTTTTGCATGTGAGAAATATAATGATAATAGAATAAACTGGCAGGAAATGGAAGGAAAGAACTCAATACATGATATACTTGAAGAAAAGGGTGATACTTGAAGCTTTATTTATTTTTGTGAATAATACTGGTATAATGAAAAGAATTTTTTTTTATTAATTCAAGCCTAGACTGGTGTTACACACTCCTGTACAGTTGGTGGCGGTATAATACAAAAGTAGTAATCTTCCAAAAAGAAGAAGAAGAAGTAGAACCAGCAGCAGGAAGTGGTCGTCAACCCTGGTCCTGTTGTAGTCTTTCTAGCGAACTGAATCCCCTTTTCTAACCCAGTTTATGTGTAAAGGGTCTGATTATAAAGCGGATTTAATGAGTCCATCTCACTGACAGGACCCTGCAGCAGCGGTGTGTTTACGTCCAGTCGGCCCGCTCCAACATGGCGGCGGTAGACGTGGAGGATGAGAGTATTTTGGCGTCGATCTTTAAGGACAGCTTCCCGGACAGCTGGAAGGACAACCCGGACTTTGCGACCTACCTGTCCGAGCTGAGCTCCTTCGGCCTGGAGAAGCTGAGCCGGGAGCCGGAGCGGCTCGCGGAGGAGCGGGCTCAGATCCTGCAGCAGACCCGGGAGCTGGCCTTCTCCAACTACCAGACCTTCATCCGGACCGCGGACTGCACCCAGCACATCTACCGGGACTTCGGCCGGGTGGAGGGCAGCGTGTCCCGGCTGCTGGACAAGCTGCCCGGCTTCGGGGAGAGATGCAGGTCAGTCCGCGATGGAGGAGTTTAATTACCGACAGGTGTAGTCTACGTCTACCTGCCGATACCTGCGTTATCACGTAGACTCCACCACTGCCAAAAAGTGATCGCTGTCTGCAGCAGCGGCCACATTATAAACAATCCAGTCCTTGTCCCACTTGCCAAAAAGTGATCCCAGTTTCTACCCTGTGTTTAACAGGTCGTTTCATTCACGAGGCTTCGCTTGCAAAACTGTGTTACAGATGTTAAAGTTCAGTTGTATGTGTTATATATATATATATATATATTTTTTTACTGTTGATTTATTTAACTTTTTCCACTGTTTTTTAAAGTCACAATATCTTTCCAGAAGTCAACGAGTAATCATGGTAAATTATCGTGATTTCAATATTGACTGAAATAATCGTGATTATATTTTTTTCCATAATCGAGCAGCCCTAACATCAACTAACTTTCAAAATGATCTTTTATACTGACACAGACATCCTGTGTGTAGCCTCTAATCCACTGCTCAATTCAGAGGGGATCTAAACATGAGTCTGTCCCTGTTACCTACCGGACACATTTTTACAGAATTAAAGTCCCGAGGTGACTATGTCCCCGCCAAGACCCGCCCTTCAATAGCATTCACACACTACTATTGGCCAGGCGTCCATGCTTACATGTACAGGTCCTATCCCCTACCAAGCCATCACCTCCCATTAGCATCCCATTGACTCCCATTCATTCTGACGTCACTTTGACAGAGAATAACTTTACATCTGAAGCGTTTAAAGACTCTATTTGTCCGTTGTTTATTTCTAAAGAAACACGACAATGTATAAAAGGCTCCATTACCTTGTAGCTCACGTTATGGCTCCGTAGCAGACGCTTTTATAAAAATAGGCTAACGATTGGGTCATAACCACGAGACTTACTGTCACACAGTAGAGGAATTACCGTATAGTACAGGAGAAGCTCACAGGCAGTTTGGACTTCCATTATCTGTTTAGGTTTAATTACTAATGTTAACTAGCATGTTAGTGATCAGTAATTAGCCTGTGTCTATGTTATCTCCTTACATATACCTACACTCTCCGTCTCTGTAAGATTGGGAATGATTGAGATTTCTCTCGGCACAGCTACCAGAAGACTTCACACTTTCAGACAGGTTGATCACGTCACATCTACGTCTTCAAGCTCAGTTGGAGGCTGCTCAGTAACGCTCAGCCAGCACCGGGAAAGAGACTTCTGATATCCTTCACTGGTCTCAGACCAGAGACACGGGGTCTGTTGGTCCATTATATACAGTATATGTCAATGATCGCCGCTAGCTTCTCTGCCCAGCTCGCTAAATGCTCGAAAGTGGGCGTCATTGTGTACCGACAGGATCTTCTTCTTCTTCTTTGTAGTTTATTGGCGGTTGGCAAACCAACTTAAATGTGCATTACCGCCACCAACTGGACTGGAATGTGAACGAGAGATAAATGCAGAAAATAAATAAACCAAAAGGAAATAAAATTTGTGACGGGGCACATGGCTGCCGTCACGGTAGCGATGCGCTACCTAGTTTACCTCTCAAAGACTGAGTGTGAATGTTACCTATATGTTTTGTTAGCATGTATACTCTGTTATGTATCAGATGCTCTGGTGCAAATCATCTGTTAAACTTGCCATTCATCAGATTCTACACAGTAATCCCGTAGCGTTCTTGTGCACATACTTACAGCTAATACTGCGGTGATTTATATAGCTATATTCATATGCATCATTGTTTGATTGTTTAAAACCATAAGTTCCTTTTTACAAACATCGACAGGTTAAAATTAAACACACAACATGTCTTTTGTTAACTACATGTATTTATTGAGTTTGGAATGTAAATTATGAAAATAATATTTTGTAAGTGTTTAGCTTTATCTTTGGCTGTATTAAGCTGTATTCATTTATTCACCTGTGTCACCCCTGTATGTTATGTTGGTATGTTCCAATTTGAGGGGTAGGCCGCAGCCTATATAGAGTTGCAGTAGCATTTGCTCGGGGGAGAGCTGAAGTGCGCACTGAGGAAGTAAGACGTACGTCTGTGGAATATCCTCAGTGCTCAGACTTGAATTAAGGTCCATTTTTACACAATTGTTTATTTAATTGTTTGCTCGTTATGACTTGCAAGTAAATTTTAGTTTATTTCTTTGAAAGTGCTTTTTAGTTACTTTCCTTAATTTTGTTAATTTTTTCTATTATCATTTTTGCCTGTGGGCCTTAATTGGGTCATTCATAATAAAAGCCCATCGTTTTTCACATCATCTGGGTCACATCCTGAGTGTTACTATCTGCTCAAGACTACTCACCGCATCTACCCTCAACAAAATTTAAAAAAGAAAAACGATTCGAATATTATATTCGAATGTCAAATTTTCAAATCGAATACCAACCCACCGAACGAATATTCGAATATTCGGGTCCAGCCCTATGACTTGTTAGCATCAAAATGGCTCCATAGGAGGTTCGAGTCCTGAAGCGAAGATTACCCCCCCCTTGCTCTAACTGAAGGCGTGTGTTTGTGTCACCAGGGGCTTCGTGAAGGAGGCGGAGGAGATCGGAGCCAGCCGGAAGATGAACAGCCTCACGCTGAACCGGCACACGGAGATCCTGGAGATCCTGGAGATCCCGCAGCTCATGGACACCTGCGTCCGCAACGGCTACTACGAGGAGGCTCTGGAGCTGGCGGCGTACGCCAAGAGGCTGGAGAAGAAGCACGCCACGCTGCCCGTCATCCAGGTGAGCCCGACACAGCCCCGCAAACCCTTCATTTAAACGGCTAGGTAACAGGACTTACCCTTATTGCTCAGTAACAGGACTTACCCTTAATGCTCAGTAACAGGTCTTACCCTTATTGCTCAGTAACAGGACTTACCCTTAATGCTCAGTAACAGGACTTACCCTTAATGCTCAGTAACAGGACTTACCCTTAATGCTCAGTAACAGGACTTACCCTTAATGCTCAGTAACAGTACTTACCCATAATGCTCAGTAACAGGACTTACCCATAATGCTCAGTAACAGGACTTACCCTTAATGCTCAGTAACAGGACTTACCCTTAATGCTCAGTAACAGGACTTATCCTTAATGCTCAGTAACAGGACTTATCCTTAATGCTCAGGTGACTGGAAACCTGGACTAAATGCACTTTATAGACTGCACAAGACACTTTATGGGAAGGTCTCTACAGCTTTCTATTGGTAGGAATGGTTGTCTATGTGATTATGTGATTGTCTTTATGTACTGTATGTTCTTGTGAATGTATTGGCTTTTTTTTTATTTTTTTTAACCTGATTGGCACCAAGACAAATTCCAATCAACTTTGTTGACTAGGGCTGCCACCTCTTAGTCGATTAGTCGACTAATCGGTAGTTTTGGTCTTAGTCGACTAAGATTTCTTTAGTCCATTAGTCATTTTTTATGCTTATTCATGCTTAATAACTTATTTCCAAGAAACTTCTGAGCACGTTTATGGTAAACACAAGATTTAAAGTGGTGCTTTTGCAGGATTAATTGTTGAGAAACTCAGTTTTACAGATGGTTAATTAACTACATTTATATTGTGCTTTTCTAGTCTTAACCACCTCTCAAGGAGCACAGCTCTGTCAATTAAATCAACTAATCCATTAGTCGACTAAATCCTATAAGTGTTAGTCGACTAAGAATATCTTTAATCGAGCACAGCACTACTTATGTCATATCACGATATTACGATATCCAAAATCTAAGACGATACCTAGTCTTATATCACGATATTGATATAATATTGATGTATTGCCCAGCCCTAACCCTGTTGACATGGCAATAAAGTATTGAACTTGAACTCGAATTTAGCTAATTGCATTCTTTCGATGTGAGAGTATTTCTTATTACTATTGACAGTTATTTCTAGGGCTGTCCTCGACTAAAGAAGTCCTTAGTCGACTAACACTTACAGGATTTAGTCGACTAATCGATTAGTTGATTTAATTGACAGAGCTGTGCTCTTTGAGAGGTGGTTAAGACTAGAAAAGCACAATATAAATGTAGTTAATTAACCATCTGTAAAACTGAGTTTCTCCACAATTAATCCTGCAAAAGCACCACTTTAAATCTTGTGTTTACCAGAAATGTGCTCAGAAGTTTCTTGGAAATAAGTAATTAAGCATGAATAAGCATAAAAAATGACTAATGGAATAAAGAAATCTTAGTCGACTAAGACCAAAACCACCGATAAGTCGACTAATCAACTAGGAGGTGGCAGCCCTAGAGTTTTGTAATATGTTTTAATATTGTGTGCACCCGCCCGGGGACTGCAGATTGAAACTAGCATTAGCTAACTCTGGTACAAAACATCTTTTCGTAAGATTAATATATTTTGTACATTGTCCCTGACAAATAAACTAATAAAATAAATAAAACTAAATAAATAAATAAACTAATAAAATAAATAAAACTAAATAAATAAATAAACTAATAAAATAAATAAATAAATAAATAAAACTAAATAAATAAACTAATAAAATAAATAAATAACTAAATAAATAAATAAACTAAATTAATAAAATAAATAACTAAAACTAAATAAATAAATAAACTAAATAAACTAATAAAATAAATAAATAAAACTAAATAAATAAAACTAAATAAATAAATAAACTAAATAAATAAATAAATAAAACTAAATAAATAAATAAACTAATAAAATAAATAAATAAAACTAAATAAATAAATAAACTAAATAAAATAATAAAATAAATAAAACTAAATAAATAAATAAATAAAACTAAATAAATAAACTAATAAAATAAATAAAACTAAATAAATAAATAAACTAATAAAATAAATAAATAAATAAAACTAAATAAATAAACTAAATAAACCAATAAAATAAAACTAAATAAATAAATAAACTAAATAAACTAATAAAATAAATAAAACTAAATAAATAAATAAATAAAACTAAATAAATAAACTAATAAAATAAATAAAACTAAATAAATAAATAAACTAATAAAATAAATAAATAAATAAAACTAAATAAATAAATAAACTAAATAAACCAATAAAATAAATAAAACTAAATAAATAAATAAACTGAATAAACTAATAAAATAAATAAACTAATAAACTAAATAAATAAATAAACTAAATAAACTAATAAAATAAATAAACTAATAAACTAAATAAACTAATAAACTAAATAAACTAAATAAACTAATAAAATAAATAAACTAATAAACTAAATAAATAAATAAACTAAATAAACTAATAAAATAAATAAATAAATAAACTAATAAAATAAATAAAACTAAATAAATAAATAAACTAATAAAATAAATAAATAAAACTAAATAAACTAATAAACTAAATAAATAAAGAGCGATGACCCTGATCTCTCCCTGCAGGGGATCGTGCGTGAGGTGCGCCAGTCGACCCAGCTGATGCTCAACCAGCTGTTGCAGCAGCTGCGCAGTAACTCCCAGCTGCCGGCGTGCTTGCGCGTGATTGGCTACCTGCGGCGCATGGACGTGTTCACGGAGGCGGAGCTACGGGTCAAGTTCCTGCAGGCGCGCGGCACCTGGCTGCACTCCATCCTCGCCGCGGTCGCCGACGACGACCCCTACTTCCACATCACCAAGACGATCGAGGCCTGCCGGGTGCACCTGTTCGACATCATCACCCAGTACCGAGCCATCTTCTCCGACGACGATCCCACGCTAGCAACGCACGACGTCAACGAGGCCGCCATCTTCCACGGCTGGGTGGTGCAGAAGGTGGGAACAACTCTCTCTCTCTCTCTCTATCACTCTGTCTCTCTATCACTCTCTATCGCTCTCTATCACTCTGTCTCTCTATCGCTCTCTCTATCACTCTGTCTCTCTCTCTCTCTCTCTATCACTCTGTCTCTCTATCACTCTCTATCGCTCTCTCTATCACTCTGTCTCTCTATCACTCTGTATCGCTCTCTATCACTCTGTCTCTCTATCGCTCTGTCTCTCTATCGCTCTCTCTATCACTCTGTCTCTCTATCACTCTGTCTCTCTATCACTCTGTATCGCTCTCTATCACTCTGTCTCTCTATCGCTCTGTCTCTCTATCGCTCTCTCTATCACTCTGTCTCTCTATCGCTCTCTCTATCACTCTGTCTCTCTGTCGTTCTCTGTCTCTCTCTCTGTCTCTCTCTCTCAGTCTCTCTCTCTGTCTCGCTTTCTCTATCGCTCTCTCTATCGCTCTCTCTATTGCTCTCTCTCTGTCGTTCTCTCTCTCTCTCTGTCTCTCTCTCTCTGTCTGTCTCTCTCTCTGTCTGTCTCTCTCTCTGTCTGTCTCTCTCTCTGTCTGTCTGTCGCTCTCTGTCTGTCGCTCTCTGTCTGTCGCTCTCTCTCTCCCCTTCTCTCTCTATCTCCCTGTCTCCCCTTCTCTCATTCATCTCATAGCATTTATAACGGCCGATAAATGAAAATGTAAAAAATAAAATCATGTCTTTGTGTGTCTAAGGTGTCTGAGTTCCTGTTGACGTTGGAGCGAGACCTTGAGCGTGGGGTGGGGGGGCGCCTGGACTCCCTGCTGGGCCAGTGCATGTACTTCGGTCTGTCCTTCAGCCGGGTGGGGGCCGACTTCCGCGGCCAGCTGGCGGCCATGTTCCAGCGCGTGGCGGCCGAGACGTTCGGCCGCGCGGTGAACGAGGCGGCCGAGCAGTTCCAGGACGACATGAACGTGTTCGCGCTGATCGCCCTCCCCTCGGCGCTGGGCGGCAGCACCCCCCACGCTGGGGGGGGGGCGCCCGGCGGCCAGCCCGGCGCGCTGCAGCCGCCCATGGCGCTGCTGGACTTCCAGCCGCTGGCGTGCTTCCTCAACAACGTCCTGACGGCCTTCAACGACCTGAGGCTCTGCTGCCCCCTGGGGCTGGCCCAGGACATCACCGCAAGGCTAGGGGGGGCACTGGGCACGGTAAGGCCTCTAGGGGGGGGTAAGGCCTCTAGGGGGGGTAAGGCTTTTAGGGGGGCACTGGGCACGGTAAGGCCTCTAGGGGGGGGTAAGGCCTCTAGAGGGGGGGTAAGGCCTCTATGGGGGGGGTAAGGCCTCTAGGGGGTGGGTAAGGTCTCTTCGGGGGAGTAAGGCCTCTGGGGGGGGCACTGGGCACAGTAAGGCCACTGGGGGGGGTTAAGGCCTCTGGGGGGGTAAGGCCTCTAGGGGGGGGTAAGGCCTCTAGAGGGGGTTAAGGCCTCTGGGGGGGTAAGGCCTCTGGGGGGGGATTAAGGCCTCTAGGGCGGGGGTAAGGCCTCTAGGGGGGGGGTAAGGCCTCTAGGGGGGGGTCTGGAGGGAAAGAGGGAAAGAAGGAAAGAGGGAAAGAGAGAAGGATAGACAGAAATAAGAAAAGACAGACAGGAGGGAAAGAAGGAAAGAGAGAAGGATAGACAGAAATAAGGAAAGACAGACAGGAGGGAAAGAAGGAAAGAGAGAAGGAAAGACAGAAATAAGGAAAGACAGACAGGAGGGAAAGAAGGAAAGAGAGAAGGATAGACAGAAATAAGGAAAGACAGACAGGAGGGAAAGAAGGAAAGAGAGAAGGAAAGACAGAAATAAGGAAAGACAGACAGGAGGGAAAGAAGGAAAGAGGGAAAGGGAGAAGGATAGACAGAAATAAGGAAAGACAGACAGGAGGGAAAGAAGGAAAGAGGGAAAGGGAGAAGGATAGACAGAAATAAGGAAAGACAGACAGGAGGGAAAGAAGGAAAGAGGGAAAGAGAAGGATAGACAGAAATAAGGAAAGACAGACAGGAGGGAAAGAAGGAAAGAGGGAAAGAGAGAAGGAAAGACAGAAATAAGGAAAGACAGACAGGAGGGAAAGAAGGAAAGAGGGAAAGAGAAGGAAAGACAGAAATAAGGAAAGACAGACAGGAGGGAAAGAAGGAAAGAGAGAAGGATAGACAGAAATAAGGAAAGACAGACAGGAGGGAAAGAAGGAAAGAGGGAAAGAGAAGGAAAGACAGAAATAAGGAAAGACAGACAGGAGGGAAAGAAGGAAAGAGAGAAGGATAGACAGAAATAAGGAAAGACAGACAGGAGGGAAAGAAAGAAAGAGGGAAAGGGAGAAGGATAGACAGAAATAAGGAAAGACAGACAGGAGGGAAAGAAGGAAAGAGGGAAAGAGAGAAGGAAAGACAGAAAGAAGGAAAGGGGGGTTCTGAAGGAAAGAAATAAGTTAAGACAGAAAGAAGGAAAGAGAGAAAGACTGAAGGAAAGGGGGTTCTGAAGGAAAGGGGGAAAGAAGGAAAGAGAGAGAGAGGGAAAGATGGAAGGAAAGAGAGAAAGAGGGAAAGCAGGAAGGAAGAGACAGAAGGAAAGACAGAAGGAATGAAGAGACAGAAAGAAAGAAGGAAAGAAAGAAACTTGACTTGTTGAACACTACCCAGCCCTGTGTGTTGACTTGTTGAACACTACCCAGCCCTGTGTGTTGAGTTGTTGAACACTACCCAGCCCTGTGTGTTGACTTGTTGAACACTACCCAGCCCTGTGTGTTGAGTTGTTGAACACTACCCAGCCCTGTGTGTTGACTTGTTGAACACTACCCAGCCCTGTGTGTGTGTTGACTTGTTGAACACTACCCAGCCCTGTGTGTTGACTTGTTGAACACTACCCAGCCCTGTGTGTGTGTTGACTTGTTGAACACTACCCAGCCCTATGTGTGTGTTGACTTGTTGAACACTACCCAGCCCTGTGTGTGTGTTGACTTGTTGAACACTACCCAGCCCTGTGTGTTGACTTGTTGAACACTACCCAGCCCTGTGTGTTGACTTGTTGAACACTACCCAGCCCTGTGTGTTGACTTGTTGAACACTACCCAGCCCTGTGTGTTGACTTGTTGAACACTACCCAGCCCTGTGTGTTGAGTTGTTGAACACTACCCAGCCCTGTGTGTTGAGTTGTTGAACACTACCCAGCCCTGTGTGTTGAGTTGTTGAACACTACCCAGCCCTGTGTGTGTGTTGACTTGTTGAACACTACCCAGCCCTGTGTGTTGAGTTGTTGAACACTACCCAGCCCTGTGTGTGTGTTGACTTGTTGAACACTACCCAGCCCTGTGTGTTGAGTTGTTGAACACTACCCAGCCCTGTGTGTGTGTTGACTTGTTGAACACTACCCAGCCCTATGTGTGTGTTGACTTGTTGAACACTACCCAGCCCTGTGTGTGTGTTGACTTGTTGAACACTACCCAGCCCTGTGTGTGTGTTGACTTGTTGAACACTACCCAGCCCTGTGTGTTGACTTGTTGAATGCTACCCAACCCTGTGTGTTGAGTTGTTGAACCCTACCCAGCCCTGTGTGTTGACTTGTTGAATGCTACCCAGCCCTGTGTGTTGATTGGTTGTTGTTGTTGTTGTTGTTGTTGTTCCCGTCAGGTGACCCGTCAGATCGTGGCGTTTCACCGTGCCGAGGAGTCGGCGTTCAGCAGCCGAGAGAAGGAGCTGTTTGTTCACTTCTGCTGTTCCTACGCTGACGACCTGCTGCCGTTCCTCAACCGCTGCCTGCAGGTCCTCTTCCCTCCGGCTCAGCTCGCACTCATCCTGGGTCAGCACCTTCTAAATATATATATCCTCTATATATCATTATATATACATCATTATTATATATACATCCTCTATATATCATTATATATACATCATTATTATATATATATCCCCTATATATCATTATATATACATCATTATTATATATATATCCTCTATATATCATTATATATACATCATTATTATATATATATCCTCTATATATCATTATATATACATCATTATTATATATATATCCTCTATATATCATTATATATACATCATTATTATATATACATCCTCTATATATCATTATATATACATCATTATTATATATATATCCTCTATATATCATTATATATACATCATTATTATATATACATCCTCTATATATCATTATATATACATCATTATAATATATATATCCTCTATATATCATTATATATACATCATTAAATATACATCCTCTATATATCATTATATATACATCATTATTATATATATATCCTCTATATATCATTATATATACATCATTATTATATATACATCCTCTATATATCATTATATATACATCATTATTATATATACATCCTCTATATATCATTATATATACATCATTATTATATATACATCCTCTATATATCATTATATATACATCCTCTATATATCATTATATATACATCATTATTATATATACATCCTCTATATATCATTATATATACATCATCTATATATCATTATATATATATCATCTATATATCATTATATATACATCATCTATACATCATTATATATACATCATCTATACATCATTATATATACATCATCTATACATCATTATATATACATCATTATTATATATACATCCTCTATATATCATTATATATACATCATCTATACATCATTATTATATATACATCCTCTATATATCATTATATATACATCATCTATACATCATATATACATCATTATTATATATACATCCTCTATATATCATTATATATACATCATCTATACATCATTATATATACATCATTATTATATATACATCATCTATACATCATTATATATACATCATCTATATATCATTATATATACATCATCTATACATCATTATATATACATCATTATTATATATACATCCTCTATATATCATTATATATACATCATCTATACATCATTATATATACATCATCTATACATCATTATATACATCATCTATACATCATATATATACATCATCTATACATCATCTATACATCATTATATATACATCATCTATACATCATTATATATACATCATCTATACATCATTATATACATCATCTATATATCATCTATACATCATTATATATACATCATCTATACATCAATATATATACATCATCTATACATCAATATATATACATCATCTATATATCATTATATATACATCATCTATACATCTATACATCATTATATATACATCATCTATACATCTATACATCATTATATATACATCATCTATACATCATTATATATACATCATCTATACATCATTATATATACATCATCTATACATCTATACATCATTATATATACATCATCTATACATCATTATATATACATCATCTATACATCATTATATATACATCATCTATACATCATTATATATACATCATCTATACATCATTATATATACATCATCTATACATCATTATATATACATCATCTATACATCTATACATCATTATATATACATCATCTATACATCATTATATATACATCATCTATACATCATTATATATACATCATCTATACATCATTATATATACATCATCTATACATCTATACATCATTATATATACATCATCTATACATCATTATATATACATCATCTATACATCATTATATATACATCATCTATACATCATTATATATACATCATCTATACATCTATACATCATTATATATACATCATCTATACATCATCATATATCATCATCTATACATCATCTATATACATTATATATACATCATCTATATATCATTATACATACATCATCTATATATCATCTATACATCATTATATATACATCATCTATACATCATTATATATACATCATCTATACATCATTATATATACATCATCTATACATCATCTATACATCATCTATACATCATTATATATACATCATCTATACATCATTATATATACATCATCTATACATCTATACATCATTATATATACATCATCTATACATCATTATATATACATCATCTATACATCTATACATCATTATATATACATCATCTATACATCATTATATATACATCATCTATACATCATTATATATACATCATCTATACATCATTATATATACATCATCTATACATCATTATATATACATCATCTATACATCATTATATATACATCATCTATACATCTATACATCATTATATATACATCATCTATACATCATCTATATATCATCTATACATCATCTATATAATTATATATACATCATCTATATATCATTATACATACATCATCTATATATCATCTATACATCATTATATATACATCATCTATACATCATTATATATACATCATCTATACATCATCTATATATCATTATATATACATCATCTATATATCATCTATACATCATTATATATACATCATCTATACATCATTATATATACAACATCTATACATCTATACATCATTATATATACATCATCTATACATCATTATATTTACATCATCTATACATCATTATATACATTATATATACATCATCTATACATCATCTATACATCATTATATTTACATCATCTATACATCATTATATACATTATATATACATCATCTTTACATCATCTATACATCATTATATATACATCATCTATATATCATCTATACATCATTATATATACATCATCTATACATCATTATATATACATCATCTATACATCATTATATATACATCATCTATACATCATTATATATACATCATATATCCACATATAAAGCTGGAGCACGCTGTCACTACCCAAAGTGAGTCGAGTGCAGACGTGAGTTGCGCATGCTCAGATTTAAACGGTTTACGGCTTAACGCCAAGGGATCCGGATCCGGCTACAAGTAATAACAAATAACAGAAGATGGAAAATAATTTCAAAAACGTTTACTAAAAAACGTTAGCTAGCTAAAAACGCAAAAAACGCCATTCAAGTGAGTTTTAGCTATCTATGCTTGTTTGATTTGCTAACGTTGTCGGTATATGAGGCTACTTCAGCCTTTAATCTAGAACTGATGTCGCAAAGTGGCGTTTTGTCGCAAAGTGGCGCATGCGCAACTCAAATTTGCACTTGACTCATTTTGGGTAGTGACACACGTAACAGGCAGCATGCAGCTTTATATATATATACAGTATATAAGTGTGTGTGTTAAAGTCTGGATAATATATGTTGTTTGTATATCTGGAGTTGTAACAAAAACAATTATTAATGTATTTCTGATTCTGATTAGATACTGAGACTAACATGTGACTTCTACTGCAGCCGATCTTAGACACCAGTTCTACAATGCCGATGAGGAAATTGGGGAATATCTGTCTGTCTAATGTTTGTCACTTTTTTTTAAAAAACGTTTTTGCTGCTTCTTTTTGTCACCTTTTTTGAGAATTTAGTTTGACGTGTTTGTCGCCTTTTCAAGTTTTTTTTTTGGGGCAATTTATTTCGCCCGTTTCAAGGGTTTTTAGGATCATTTTTTTCAATGTTTTTGTCGACTATCTGGAGCGTTTTTTCAAGATTTCTTTTGACGTTTTTGATGCTTATTTTATTTGTCTTTTTCGATAGAAAATTAGACCATTTCTTTGACATATTTGTCGCCTTTTTCAAGGTTTGTTTCTACATTTTTGCTGCTTTTTGCAGCCGATCTTAGACACCAGTTCTATAATGCCGATGAGGAAATTGGGGAATTGTTGTTTCTTAAACGTTTTTACTGCTTGGGGGGGCAGAGTTTTTGTCACCTTTTTCAAAAAAAAATTGACAATTTAGTTGGACGTGTTTGTCGCCTTATCGCCTGTTTGAAGGTTTTTTGGGATCATTTTTTCAACATTTTTGTCGTATTTCTAGAGGTTTTTTTTTTCCAGATTTTTGTCGCCTTTTTCGAAAGAAAGTTAGACAATTCTTTTGACATATTTGTCGCCTTTTTCAACTTATTTTTTGGACAATTTATTTAGAAGTTTTTGTAATCTTTCTGGAGCGTTCTTTCGAGATTTTTGTTGCCTTTTTTTTTACATTTTAGTTGCTTATTTTTGAGTTTTTGTCGCCTTTTTCAAAAGAAAGTTTAGACATATTTGTCGCCTTTTTCAAGTTTTTTTTTGGACAATTTATTTGGAAGTTTTTGTCGCCTTTAGGGAGCTTTTTTCCGAGGGGTTTTTGTCGCCAGTTTCAAGGACTTTTTATTCTCCAAGTCCAACTATCTAGCCAGTTCCCCAAAGTTAGCCCTGGGTTGCTATAGTTACTGGGCCATGTTGCACAGCGCCTGAACTCTCTGTGTGTGTCTCTGCAGGAGTTCCTGCGACTCAGCTGCACCGCTACGGCGGTCTGGGCCGCATCGACCTCGCTGCCGTCCTGCAGCCGCTGGACTTCGTGCTGCCGCAGAGAGAGACGTTGGCGCCGGAGAGAGACCTCGCCGCCGAACTGGGCAGCCTGGCGTCTGACACGCAACTCAAAGAAGCCGATCCGGGCGTCACGGTGGAGGACGGGCGCCCCGAAACGCTGTCACCCCCTCCGGCAACCCCGAGCGCTCGCAGAGACTCTGAGGAACGAGACGAAGATACGATACAGGATGAGGACTTCTCTTTGGACTGAAAGTCTGTGTTTTCCTTTAAGCCCCTGACACACCGAGCAGACGGCTAACCACAGTACTTCATTTAAGAACAGTTTGACACATATTTTGCCTTTAACAAATATTGCCCCCCACCTGTGATTTGGATATTACGGAGCCCCTAAGGGGACATGAAAAAAAAAAAAGTTTAGTTTCATGTGCTCACACGAAACTTTAATGTGCGCACGCGAAACCT
The DNA here is from genome assembly GCA_025617405.1 of Perca schrenkii. Taxonomy (NCBI): domain Eukaryota; kingdom Metazoa; phylum Chordata; class Actinopteri; order Perciformes; family Percidae; genus Perca; species Perca schrenkii. The sequence goes on from CM046787.1 coordinate 45,378,214, forward strand.
TTTCATGTGCGCACATGAAAGTTTCATGTGAGCACGCAAAACTAGTGTGGGCCCATGAAAGCCGTAAAGCCTGAGACGATAGTGAATGACCACAGTAAAGTTCATACGGAGCCCCTAAGGGGACATGAAAAAAGAAAAAAAAAAGTTTAGTTTCATGTGCTCACGTGAAACTTTCTCGAGGCCCGCGGGCCAAATCCGGCCCCTCGCAAGTTTTGATCCGGCCCGCATTTCAATTTAGGTTCACAATAAATTTAGGCCCACCAAGTTTTTGGTGCTTTTATTTAATTTTTTGACATTTTTGGGCGGTTTATGCGCTTTTTTTCAATGCTTTAGGCACACAAAGATTTGGACGCTTTGCTCAATGTTTTGCCACTTTTTCAGAAGTTTTTGACGCTTTTTACAATGTTTTTTGTTGTTGGCCTTTTTCAAACTTTTTTGGCGCTTTATTCAACGTATTTGTCGCTGGCTGAGGAACTTTATTGTCAAACTTTTTTTGGGCTTTATGAGGCCCAAAATGTAAGTGAGAAGACTACAGTATATGAGACATGGAATAATACAGTCAAAATATTTGACTTTTTCTTTTAAATAAACACACGTCAATAATCTCTACGTGTCTGGCCCTCAATAGGATTCTCATTTTCCAGTGTGGCCCTCTGGGAAAATGAGTTTGACACCCCTGCCTTAGGGGCTCCGTAGGATATTGCACTTAGTCCATATTGCGATTTCCATACAATTGCGATTAATTGTGCTGCCCTACTTAAGTTTCAGGAAGACTTGGGTGCGAGTATTTGACAAAGGGTTCAGGTCTTTGAATGAAAGAGGGTTTCTGGGTCTTTTACAATCATTCCCCGAAAGAACCGAGCAGGCCTGACTTGTTGCACCCTCCACATCTTCTTCTAAACTTTCCATTTTCAGCGTGGAGCTCGCTAGCTACAAGGTGGGGGTTGTTGTTCAGTCCCCTCCAGAAAAACCTGATTATGCGATCGCATAATTCAACGCATAATCAGCCAAAGTCCGCATATGGTGCCGCACTTTCGCCGCATAAATTGCCGATTTCCGTGCAAAATATGCGCGGCTTGCATGATTTCATAATCCCCGCATTTTCGTTGCAGAAAAGTCCCATAATATATCTTAGCAGAAAGTTGAAAAATGTTGCGTTTACTTCACACAAGAGCAGGCATTTAGCCCCTGTTGCCATGGGAACGTTATGAAGTGATGTAATTACACAACTTGAATATCATCCA
>CM046787.1:45386957-45394457 GCA_025617405.1 Perca schrenkii
ATTTGCAGGGCTTAAAGTGAAAAAAAATCCTGAGCCTGAAACTTTTTTGGAAGGGGAGGGGGAAGGGGGGGGGTACTTACATTACACATCACAATCACAACTTTGCATTGTTTAGATTTTCATAAACTCTTGGACAAGGCCGTTATGTTTAAATAACTCAGGCATGAAAACTGGTCAGGGGTGAAAAAGGTGATAAAGAAATTACCCCTCTGGGGGGGTCCGGGGGCGTGCTCCCCCGGAAGAAAATTTCAAATATTCCAGATTTTAAAGCATCAATCTGATGCATTTTTTGCAAACCAACAGTGTAATATTTCAATATGCCCTCATTAAAGTTAATTTGACTGGCAAAACAGTTAAAGTCCTTCTGACATTACACAATAATAAAAGTCATAATTTTTTAAGACTAAAAAGTTTTGGATCAATTTTTACTTCTTCCAACCATATGTTAAATTAAGAGTCAATGTGTGTTTACATATTGCAATAATATCATAATCCTACAATGAATCATTGTGAAAACTAAACTGTACTACTTTGGCCAGGTCATCATCAAAAAAGCAAATTAGTACATTCATGATTTTGTCCATGTTGATATTAGCTGCTTTATTTACATTTATTAAAAACATCGCATTGTTTATCTTTTCATATAGCTAGACGTCTAGACTCTGGGACAAGGCCGTTATGTTTAAATACCTGCCATGCTTGAGATAACTAGTTACTATAGTTATTACGATAACTAGTTACTATAGTTATTACTAGTTATCTTGAGGCCTCGAGATAACTAGTTACTATAGTTATTACTAGTTATCTTGAGGCCTCGAGATAACTAGTTACTATAGTTATTACTAGTTATCTTGAGGCCTCAAGATACTATCTTGAGGCCTCAAGATAAGTAGTTACTATAGTTGTTACTAGTTATCTTGAGGCCTCAAGATAACTAGTTACTATAGTTATTACTAGTTATCTTGAGGCCTCAAGATACTATCTTGAGGCCTCAAGATAAGTAGTTACTATAGTTATTACGATAACTAGTTACTATAGTTATTACTAGTTATCTTGAGGCCTCGAGATAACTAGTTACTATAGTTATTACTAGTTATCTTGAGGCCTCGAGATAACTAGTTACTATAGTTATTACTAGTTATCTTGAGGCCTCAAGATACTATCTTGAGGCCTCAAGATAACTAGTTACTATAGTTATTACTAGTTATCTTGAGGCCTCGAGATAACTAGTTACTATAGTTATTACTAGTTATCTTGAGGCCTCGAGATAACTAGTTACTATAGTTATTACTAGTTATCTTGAGGCCTCGAGATAACTAGTTACTATAGTTATTACGATAACTAGTTACTATAGTTATTACTAGTTATCTCAAGATAACTATCTCGTGGCCACAAGATAGTTATAATTATTTTTTTTGACAAAGTGGGACCAGGGGGGCTCCGTAATTTTGATATATAAGTCGCACCGGACTATAAGTCGCAGGACCGGCCAAAGTAGGAAAAAAAAGTGCGACTTATAGTCCGGAAAATACGGTAAATGAACCTGAAAATTAGCATAAAATGGATGCTTTACAAATTAAAAGACAAAATAACAAGAACCGTAAAGAACCGAAAACCGTGCTACGAACCAAACTGTGGGTTTGGTGAACCGTGACCGCCCCTAGCCTCAGGGGCGTTGCCGTTGCCGTGCGTTACCTGCATGGCGAAGTCGGTGGTCAGACACCCGACTGTGACGTCAGCCGGAGCCGTCCAATCGCCTGACTCCATCTTGACCTGCTGGATGTTGCTGGGCGTGATCCACCCTCCTCCGTCTTCCTCCTCTTCTTCTTCTGGCTCGTTCTCTTTGTCCTCGTCGTCTGATTGGTCGCCCGTCTGCGGCGCCGGGTCCAACCCGCTGTCTGATGGCCATGGGGAGGCGGAGTCCGATTTCTAAAAAACAGAGAGACAGACAGACATCACTTCTGGGTCACCTGTCTGTCCTCCGTGCACGCAGACACACACACACACACACACACACACACACCTCTGTCTGTCTGTCTCTCTCTCTCTCTCCATCCATCTCTGTCTGTCTCTCTGTCTGTCTGTCTGTCTCTCTCTATCTATCTGTTTGTCTGTCTGTGTCTCTCTCTCTTTCTGTCTGTCTGTCTGTCTCTCTCTCTCCATCCGTCTGTCTGTCTGTCTGTCTGTCTGTCTGTCTGTCTCTCTCTCTCTATCCGTCTCTATGTCTGTCTCTCTGTCTGTCTCTCTCTTCATCCGTCTCTCTCTCTCTCTCCATCTCTCTCTCCATCTGTCTCTCTCTTTGTCTGTCTGTCTGTCTTTCTCTCTCCATCCGTCTCTCTCTCTCTCCATCCATCTCTCTGTCTGTCTGTCTGTCTGTCTGTCTGTCTGTCTGTCTCTCTCTCCATCCGTCTCTCTGTCTCTCTCTCCATCCGTCTCTTTGTCTGTCTGTCTCTCTGTCTGTCTGTCTGTCTGTCTGTCTGTCTGTCTGTCTGTCTCTCCATCTGTCTGTCTATATTTAAACCTCTGTGTGTTTATAGAAGGAATATCCAACCATCATTTGTGGATCATTTGGACCAAAGAACAACCGTTTCTCTCCGAGGGTTTAATGCAACTATTTAAAGGGATTGATTGGCCATAGAGAGCCGAAGTCCCGCCCCTTCCTGTGGACCTCATGGGACATAAACTTGGAAAAAATATGAACGCTGGTGAACGGGGAGAGGCAAATAATTTTTTGATCCAGTTTGAATTGAGCCACAAATTACACACACGATGTTCGTCAATTTAAAAGATCATTATTCAACCGAAGAAAGTCTCAGTTAGCCGTAGGTTTGTTGTAGTACCGCTTAGTTTAGTGGACTACATCTCTCAGTGGACTACATCTCTCAGTGGACTACATCTCCCAGTGAACTACATCTCCCGTCTCACACAAGCTACCTCACCTAGCTTGATGCTCGGCTTGCTCGCTAATGAGCTTAACTCTGTTAAACAACACAGAGTTATCTTAACTGATGGGTTTTATCCAGGGATCAAAAAATTATTATTATCTCTCCATAGACTTTCGTTCATATTTTTTCCGAATTAAGGTCCCATGGACCGGACGTAGAAGGGCGGGACTTCGGCTCCCTATAACCTCCCAAAACCTCCCAGAACCTCCCAGAACCTCCCAGAATCTCCCATATCCTCCCAGGACCTCCCAGAACCTCCCAGAACCTCCCAGGACCTCCCAGGACCTCCCAGAACCTCCCAGAACCTCCCAGGACCTCCCAGGACCTCCCAGGACCTCCCAGGACCTCCCAGGACCTCCCAGCCTGCGTGGTGTTTGCGTCCGGCTGAGACTCACCAGCAGGTCCAGTAGACCATCGTCGATGGACGCCAGCGGCTCTCTCCAGAACTGGAAGCTGTTGAACTCGTCCCGGTCCGCCTGTTTCGGTTTGTTCTTCGAATTTAAAACCTCCACCGGATCCTGGAGTGGGAACCAACGTCACCACACAATCTGAGACCTGTCGGGTCCTATCTCGCACAAAGACCGACCCAAGTCTCTTCGCTAGTTTAAGACCGACCCAGTTGTCAGTTTCCCGTCCAGCACCCACGTCGTTTAAATAATAAATGCACCTGCACCCATCTGTGGCCCATGGGTGTGCTGGTCTTACAGGGAGGTGTGTTCAGGTGCATGCTGGTCTTACAGGGAGGTGTGTTCAGGTGCATGCTGGTCTTACAGAGAGGTGTGTTCAGGTGCATGCTGGTCTTACAGAGAGGTGTGTTCAGGTGCATGCTGGTCTTACAGGGAGGTGTGTTCAGGTGCATGCTGGTCTTACAGGGAGGTGTGTTCAGGTGCATGCTGGTCTTACAGGGAGGTGTGTTCAGGTGCATTCTGGGCGTGCTGGTCTTACAGGGAGGTGTGTTCAGGTGCATTCTGGGTGTGCTGGTCTTACAGGGAGGTGTGTTCAGGTGCATAATGGTCTTACAGGGAGGTGTGTTCAGGTGCATTCTGGGCGTGCTGGTCTTACAGGGAGGTGTGTTCAGGTGCATTCTGGGAGTATTGCTATCTTGAGGCAGCGGGAAGTGATGGCACCATTGACCAACAAAAACCTGGTCTAAAGTCACTAACGCAGCATTTCATTGTTATTTTAACAGAGCATTAGTAAAATGCTCCTAGGCGTCGGCTCTATTTCTAGCATGCACGCGTCTCACGCCGGCAGTGTGCACGCTCTAACCTGTTACCATGGGAGCCGAAAAATATAAACGGACGCGCCAGCGTGCAGGCTGCGTACCCGTTGCTTGTGAACTCACCAGCAGGTCCAGCAGCTCGCTGTCGACAGACGGCAGCGGCTCTCTCCAGAACTGGAAGCTGTTGAACTCGTCGTCTCCGTGTGGCGTCGTCTCCGTCTGGGTGACGTTCAGACCGCCCGCAGGTTTCTGAAGAAACATGTTTTAGGCTCGGTTACTTCACTCTGCAGCGAGATGTTGATTAAGAACTCGTAGAGAGAGTTATCGTGTGTGTGTGTGTGTGTTACCTTGGCGGGGAAGTGGAAGCCTGCGACGTTAACGGGAGTCTCTGGGTGGCGCTGTGTGCTCTGAATATTCACCTGAAAACACAAAATATTCAAAATGTTACTGAAACTACACCAAGTAGGACTCAAGGGAATCAAACACTGGGGGAGTGGGGTTTAGCGTAGCTTAGCACAAAGAGCCAGAAGACCTGGAACAGAAACACACACCCCCACAACCCTCCACAACACACACACACACACACACACACACACAACACAAACACACACCCCCACAACACAAACACACACCCCCACAATCCTCCACAACACACACACAGACTGGCATGGTTTTATGTCAGTTAGCCTAATAGCTGGTCTGATTTGCATTGAGAGATGATTTTATGGAAAGTACCCCATGCCAATCTCTAGGTATGGTGAAAGGTATGTGATGATGTGTGTGTGTGTGTGTGTGTCTGTGTGTATGTATGTGTGTGTGTGTGTCTGTGTGTGTCTGTGTGAGTGCATGCGTGCATATGTGTGTGTGTGTATCTGTGTGTGTGCATGTGTGTGTGTGCGTGCGTGCGTGTGTGTGTCTGTATATGCGTGTGTGCGTGCGTCTGTGTGTGTGTGTGCATGTCTGTGCGTGTGTGCGTGCATGTGTGCGCATGCGTGTGTGTGTATCTGTGTGTGCGTGTGTGTGTGTATGTTTGCGTGTGTCTGTGTGCGTGCGTATGTGTGTGTGCGTGCGTATGTCTGTGTGCGTGCGTATGTGTGTGTGTGTGCGTCTGTGTGTGTGTCTGTGCGTGCATGTGTGTGTGCATCTGTGTGTGTATATGTGTGTGTGCATGCGTGTGTATCTGTGTGTGTATCTGTGTGTGCGTGTGTATGTGTGCGTGTGTATGTTTGCGTGCGTGTGTGTGTGTCTGTGTGTGCGTGTGTATGTGTGCGTGTGTATGTTTGCGTGCGTGTGTGTCTGTGTGTGTGTGCGTATGTGTGTGTGCGTGTGTGTCTGTGTGTGTGCGTGTGTATGTGTGCGTGCATGTGTGTGTGTCTGTGTGTGTGTGTGCGTGTGTATGTTTGCGTGTGTGTGTGTGTGTGTATGTGTGTGTGTATGTGTGCGTGCGTGCGTCTGTGTGTGTCTGTGTGTATGTGTGTGCGTGCCTGCGTCTGTTTCTGGGTCTGTGTGTGTCTGTGTGTGTGCGTGCGTGCGTGTGTGTGTCTGTGCGTGTGTGTCTGCGTGCGTGCGTGCATGTGTGTGCGTGCGTGTCTGTGTGTGCGTGTTTGTGTATGTGTGTGTATGTGTGCGTGCCTGCGTGTGTGTCTGTGTGCGTGTGTGTGTAATATTTGTGTCCCTGTACTATTTTTCTTCATGTGGACATAAATAAATGGTTAAAATGTGTGTGCATACGTGTGCGTGTGTGTGTGCGTGTGTATGTGTGTGTGCGTGTGTCTGTGTGTGTGTGTGTGTTTGTGTGTGCGTCTGTGTGTGTATATTGGTCTGATGTTTCTCCCTGGGGGGTACCTTGATCTCCGGCTCTTTCTTCAGGTGCTGGGAGCCCACGTGCTCCAGCTCCAGCTGGTAGGTCAGAGCCAGCACCTTGATGTCGGTCGCCGACAGACTCGGGTAGTCTCCGGTCTTCTTGGAGAACTCCGTCACTGAGACGACAAACACAAGCACACGCTCACACACACACTCAGAGGGCTACGAGTCTACGGAGAGGGCCTAACTTATAGGCTCAACAACCAGCTCGGGACGTCCCGGGACATGTCTGCATGGACTGAGAAAAGAGACTAAAAACATCGGGGGGAAAAAAATCGTAGAAAAAAAACTTGAAAAACGACTCAAAAACGAGGTCGACAAACTTTGGGCAACACAACTATTTAAATAAATTTACAAATCACAAATATTTAAAAAAAATCTCGGAAAAAAATTATTAAAACCTTTGAAAAAAAAGAAGCACGTAACGTAAGACAATCAGCTTCCTGTTTACACACCACACACACGCCCTATGTGTGTGTGTGTGTGTGTGTGTGTGTGTGTGTGTGTGTGTGTGTGTGTGTGTGTGTGTAATCCTGCTTTTACCCCTTGATAAGTGCCAGCTTGTTTTCCGTTGAATTCGATTATAGATTTTGATTTGAATGAAAAATAGATTTGAATGTTAAATTGCTAGCTGTTTCTGATTGGCTACTGTTAGTGTTTGTAATAATAATAATAACCATAATACATTTCATTTAAAGCGCCTTTCATGACACCCAAGGTCACTTCACAAACAAAAAAGGACATTCAAATTATAGTCATCTTATAAGGTGCTGAGGTTCACACCATGCAGCAGGCCTTTTGATAATACCTATTTATAGTTTGAATGTTACATATCTAGTCGTTCTGATTGGCGGCTGTTATTTAATTTGAATGTCAAATAGTTGCATTTTCTTTTTAAACCTGTAAATATATATCATTTCTATTCACATGGCTTTTTTGATACCTGGGAAACTAATACATGTGTTGTTTGTCATTCAATGATTTGATTTTTTGATTATTTTTGATAACAATAGTAACAACAATAATAGGCCTATATTAGGGCATGATCATTCATATTTGGGGCAATTAGCCTACATAATATTTGTTGGGGGGCGTTAGGGACCTGGATAATGGATAGGGGGGGCGCTGGCACAAAAAAGGTTGAGAACCACTGATATAGACGCAGATTAGTTCTGCTGCTGGAGCTAAAACTCCTGTGTTGATGGAGATCATTTTTGTCTTAAAATGCAGTTTAAAAATGAAAGTGTAGCTGTAGTTTATAGCCAGTCTGATGTGTATATGTAGCTGTAGTTTATAGCCAGTCTGATGTGTATATGTAGCTGTAGTTTACCCAGTCTGATGTGTATATGTAGCTGTAGTTTATAGCCAGTCTGATGTGTATATGTAGCTGTAGTTTATAGCCAGTCTGATGTGTATATGTAGCTGTAGTTTACCCAGTCTGATGTGTATATGTAGCTGTAGTTTATAGCC
>CM046787.1:45406957-45409457 GCA_025617405.1 Perca schrenkii
CTGTCTGTCTGTCTGTCTGTCTGTCTGTCTGTCTGTCTGTGTGTGTGTGTGTGTGTGTGTGTGTGTGTGTGTGTCTGTCTGTCTGTGTGTGTGTGTGTGTGTGTGTGTGTGTGTGTGTGTGTGTGTGTGTCTGTGCTGTCTCTGTCTGCTGTGTGCTCTGTCGTGTGTGTGTGTGTGTGTGTGTCTGTGTGTCTCTGCGCATGTCTCTGTGTGTGTGTGTGTGTGTGTGTGTCTGTCTCTCTCTCTCTCTGTGTGTGTGTGTGTGTGTGTGTGTCTGTCTCTCTCTCTCTCTCTGTGTGTGTGTCTCTGTGTGTGTGTGTGTGTGTGTGTGTGTCTGTCTCTCTCTCTCTCTGTGTGTGTGTGTGTGTGTCTGTCTCGTGTGTGTGTGTGTGTGTGTCTTCAGAAAGATCATTATTTAAATGTTTGTGTTAAATTAAACTGTATTTTTGGTTTCTGTGTTTTCAGGCCACCGCCATGTCAGTGGACTTCCTCGGCTCGCACGCCGTTCTGTCAGGGTGAGTTCTGGTCACCTGAACGCACCACAGTTCCTGAACACACCACAGTTCCTGAACGCACCACAGTTACTGACTACACAGCACAGTTCCTGAACGCACCACAGTTCCTGAACACACCACAGTTCCTGAACACACCACAGTTACTGACTACACAGCACAGTTCCTGAACACACCACAGTTCCTGAACACACCACAGTTCCTGAACACACCACAGTTCCTGACTGCACCACAGTTCGTTACAGCTTTAACCGTTTTTTCCAATTTTCGTATTTTTTTATTCAGAGGATCAGAAATTTAGAAAATTACAAACTTGCGTCTGAGCTCCAATTATTCATAATACAGCCACCATGTTGTTTCTTCCTCTGCTTTGCTGATTTTGCAGCTCATTAACTACATATGGGCCAAAAACAAACAAACTGAAAGAGTTTGGGGTCAGAGGTACTGATGGTTTTGGAGTGGGGGGTGTGGGGGGTATATCATTACAGACACACAGAGACACACAGAGACACAGAAACACAGAGACACACACACGCAGAGACACCGATTTTTTTAGGAATCATATACAGTACAGGCCAAAAGTTTGGACACACCTTCTCATTCAATGTGTTTCCTGTTTATTTTCATGACTATTTACATTGTAAATTCTCACTGAAGGCATCAAAACTATGAATGAACACATATGGAATTATGTACTTAACAAAAAAGTGTGAAATAACTGAAAACATGTCTTATATTTTAGATTCTTCAAAGTAGCCACCCTTTGCTTTTTTATTAATAAGGGAAATAATTCCACTAATGAACCCTGACAAAGCACACCTGTGAAGGTAAAACCATTTCAGGTGACTACCTCATGAAGCTCATTGAGAGAACACCAAGGGTTTGCAGAGTTATCAAAAAAAAGCAAAGGGTGGCTACTTTGAAGAATCTAAAATATAAGACATGTTTTCAGTTATTTCACACTTTTTTGTTAAGTACATAATTCCATATGTGTTCATTCATAGTTTTGATGCCTTCAGTGAGAATCTACAATGTAAATAGTCATGAAAATAAAAAGGAAACGCATTGAATGAGAAGGTGTGTCCAAACGTTTGGCCAGTACTGTGCATCAACAAAATCTAATCTGTTAGAGAACGAACACACACAGAGACACACAGACACACACACACACACACACATGCAGAGACAGATACCTGCTGTGTTGTGTTGCGTTGTGTTGTGTTGATACCTGTTGTGTTGTGTTGTGTTGATACCTGTTGTGTTGTGTTGTGTTGATACCTGTTGTGTTGTGTTGTGTTGATACCTGTTGTGTTGTGTTGTGTTGATACCTGTTGTGTTGTGTTGTGTTGATACCTGTTGTGTTGTGTTGTGTCGTGTCCTCCCAGGCGTCGGTTCCTGTACATGGTTCCTGTACCTGGAGGCTCCGACTGATACCTGTTGTGTTGTGTCGTGTTGTGTTGATACCTGTTGTGTTGTGTTGATACCTGTTGTGCTGTGTTGTGTTGATACCTGTTGTGTTGTGTTGATACCTGTTGTGTTGTGTTGATACCTGTTGTGTTGATACCTGTTGTGTTGTGTTGTGTTGATACCTGTTGTGTTGTGTTGTGTTGATACCTGTTGTGTTGTGTTGATACCTGTTGTGTTGTGTTGTGTTGATACCTGTTGTGTTGTGTTGATACCTGTTGTGTTGTGTTGATACCTGTTGTGTTGTGTTGATACCTGTTGTGTTGTGTTGTGTTGTGTTGATACCTGTTGTGTTGTGTTGTGTTGATACCTGTTGTGTTGTGTTGATACCTGTTGTGTTGTGTTGTGTTGATACCTGTTGTGTTGTGTTGTGTTGATACCTGTTGTGTTGTGTTGTGTTGTGTTGATACCTGTTGTGTTGTGTTGTGTTGATACCTGTTGTGTTGTGTTGTGTTGATACCTGTTGTGTTGTGTCTTGTGTTGTGTCGTCCCAGGCGCCGGTTCCTGTACATGGTGAACCTGGA
>CM046787.1:45414457-45416957 GCA_025617405.1 Perca schrenkii
GTGGGAGTATTGGGAGTTGTGGGAGTTGTGGGAGTATTGGGAGTATTGGGAGTATTGGGAGTTGTGGGAGTATTGGGAGTATTGGGAGTATTGGGAGTTGTGGGAGTATTGGGAGTATTGGGAGTTGTGGGAGTATTGGGAGTTGTGGGAGTATTGGGAGTATTGGGAGTATTGGGAGTATTGGGAGTATTGGGAGTTGTGGGAGTTGTGGGAGTATTGGGAGTATTGGGAGTTGTGGGAGTTGTGGGAGTATTGGGAGTTGTGGGAGTTGTGGGAGTATTGGGAGTATTGGGAGTTGTGGGAGTATTGGGAGTTTTGGGAGTTGTGGGAGTTGTGGGAGTTGTGGGAGTTGTGGGAGTATTGGGAGTATTGGGAGTATTGGGAGTATTGGGAGTATTGGGAGTTGTGGGAGTATTGGGAGTATTGGGAGTTGTGGGAGTATTGGGAGTTGTGGGAGTATTGGGAGTATTGGGAGTATTGGGAGTATTGGGAGTTGTGGGAGTTGTGGGAGTATTGGGAGTATTGGGAGTATTGGGAGTTGTGGGAGTTGTGGGAGTTGTGGGAGTTGTGGGAGTATTGGGAGTATTGGGAGTTGTGGGAGTATTGGGAGTATTGGGAGTTGTGGGAGTATTGGGAGTTGTGGGAGTTGTGGGAGTTGTGGGAGTTGTGGGAGTTGTGGGAGTATTGGGAGTATTGGGAGTTGTGGGAGTATTGGGAGTTGTGGGAGTATTGGGAGTATTGGGAGTATTGGGAGTTGTGGGAGTTGTGGGAGTATTGGGAGTTGTGGGAGTTGTGGGAGTATTGGGAGTATTGGGAGTTGTGGGAGTATTGGGAGTATTGGGAGTATTGGGAGTTGTGGGAGTTGTGGGAGTTGTGGGAGTTGTGGGAGTTGTGGGAGCCAGTGATGCAGTGTCTGTTGTCCAGGAGAGATTCCTCCCTGATGTGCCCCAGGCTGTAAACATGTTTCTGCTGGGAAGTTTGGATGTGTCTTACAAGCTGGAGGCTGCATCTACGTTTATATATTTATAAATCTATCTATGGTCTATGTCATGTCAGGGCTCTGTTTTCTTTTTTTATGCGTTTTCTTATTTATTTTTTCTTTTTTTGCAAGAAAAAGACTATTTGTATAGGTGCCAGTAGTCACTGACTCTGTGATGTGTTCACTGACTCCCTGATGTGTTCACTGACTCACTGACTCTCTGATGTGTTCACTGACTCCCTGATGTGTTCACTGACTCACTGACTCTCTGATGTGTGTTTATCTCAGTGATCTGGACTGGTCCTGGTTTGACCCGGAGTTCCTCGTCACCAGCTCGGTGGACACCTACATCTACATCTGGGACACCAGGTCAGAGCAAACAACCACTCTATCATTATATATATATATATATATATATATATATATATATATATATATATATATATATATATATATATATATATATATATATATATATATATATATATATATATATATATATATATATATATATATAGTACAGGCCAAACAGTTTGGACACACCTTCTCCTTCAATGTGTTTCCTTTTTTATCTTCATGACTATTTACATTGTAGATTCTCACTGAAGGCATCAAAACTATGAATGAACACATATGGAATTATGTACTTAACAAAAAAGTGTGAAATAACTGAAAACATGTCTTATATTTTAGATTCTTCAAAGTAGCCACCCTTTGCTTTTTTTTGATAACTCTGCAAACCCTTGGTGTTCTCTCAATGAGCTTCATGAGGTAGTCACCTGAAATGGTTTTACCTTCACAGGTGTGCTTTGTCAGGGTTCATTAGTGGAATTATTTCCCTTATTAATAAAAAAGCAAAGGGTGGCTACTTTGAAGAATCTAAAATATAAGACATGTTTTCAGTTATTTCACACTTTTTTGTTAAGTACATAATTCCAGATGTGTTCATTCATAGTTTTGATGCCTTCAGTGAGAATCTACAATGTAAATAGTCATGAAAATAAAAAGGAAACGCATTGAATGAGAAGGTGTGTCCAAACTTTTGGCCTGTACTGTATGTATACATATACATCTTCAGTTTCAGTTAAACTTTTAATCCCCAATCCTCTCTGTGTCTGTGAGAAGTGGAGCTGTCCTGAGTTGGGAGCCTACTTTAAAGCTTCATTATCCAGTTAATATGTGTATGTGTGTGTGTTCATGTGGGCCGCTGTCCAAGGTCCTGAAATGCAAACATTTTTTGACAACTAGGGTGTGAGCACCCACAGGTGAACACATAAATCGGCGCCCATGATTTAGGATCCTTACTAAAAGTGTACGTACGCCATGTTTATAAATGAAACCCCAGGTATGGCTGCTGAGATTAATCCCTAAATTGATAATTGGACAGCCTCTTTCTTTCTTACTGTTGTTTATTTATATGTTTGTGTTATTTGTTTCTGTGTTTACTGTTTGTTTACTTCATATTAATGTTTGAATATGTGTTTATGTTAATGTTTGAAGAAGTTAAAGTTGATGAATGTT